>OX328123.1:72644861-72667361 GCA_946811695.1 Gonocerus acuteangulatus | reverse complement strand
ACTATCTAAAATTAATAGAATTCTATTTATTTTAGCGAGTTTGATTGGCTAGAGTTTTGATATCTTCTTGAGTGAGGAAAGCGTCCGGAAACGCATAGCACGTTTGTCCATAATGTGACAGGTTACAGCTGGTGAGAAGGCCCTTAAAATTTACAACTATTTTTCAATTGTTACAATAATTAATTTATCAACATTTGTAATGAAATGTTTTAATTAACCTGCATAACAGTTAACTTCAGTGCTTAATAATTTGATATTTGATAGCGACTTGTTTTTAACGGATTCGTGTTTGGTACATCTGAATACCTTTTATAACAACCAGTAAAAACAAAAATTGGTGAGGAGGACCCTAAACTTCAAAATTGCCCTTATTTTATGCACTTTATTGAGGGAAAACTGTGAGTACACAAATAAAAACTTTAGAATCTAGGTCAAACTAAGATGGCCTCCGTTTGTTTATTTAAGACTTCAACCTATTTCGATTATCCTCCCTCCACTCCCTAATGGCGAGGAATCGGTGCTTAAAGGGAGTAATTTCTGGTTAAGATTGTTTCCTGCTGTGCCACTCAAGATCTTGTACCACTTTGAGGTTTCATTTCTTTCAAATTTACATTTTTCAAGAAAGATTAAGGCAAAATATTAGCTGTTTCTGCTCTAAGCTTTCCAAATGATAGTCGTGACAAGAAAGGAAACGCGCTAAGATGGCGCAGTTCCTGCGAATTAGATTTTTGTTTTTTAATAGTAATCAATTATTTTGTTCACGGAAAAAATATTATTATTATTTTAAATATCTAATTTCTCCCCTTATTATGCCTTAGCGAACGTATGAGCAGGAGACATTTTCCGGTTTGTAAGTTTTCTTAAATGATAAAATCAGGTGAGGGAGCATCTGATTATTTCATAATCCTAAGGTCATGGTTACACCGATCCATGAAAAATTAACTCGTTTTCTGAACATTAAACAATTAGAGAAGAAAATATTCTTTCTAAACAATATTACGTCATGCGATGACGTAAGATGGATTTATTAATTTTATGAGAAAAAAATAAATGTTGTCCTTAATTAAGCTGTTGTAGAGTGAAATCTGAGATAAGGCTTATTCTTTATTATTCCTTCTATGGTTTCAAGCGCCATTTTTAACGAAATTGAGTTTTTGGTGGTATCTTGTAGAGAATTAGAGAATTCATATAGTAATAAAAAACTGGTTAAAATGTAATGTTGTCATTAAAGCAAAAAAAAATACCAAAAAAAAAAGAAAAGAAAAGTGAAATGGTGTAACCAGTATGCTGTAATAAACAGAAAGGAATCAAGCACCATTTTTATCAATAACTATAAAAATAAAACCCCATTACCATAACAACAGTTTATTTTAATGAAAGAAAATGAATGAAGCATTTCAGGTAATAAAGGAATTTTAGACCTACAAAAAACTTTAAACCCAATTCTCTAAAGAACGAACAGATGGCACTTGGTTCCTTTCCGTTTAAAGGCGTCCAATTATCAATTACAGAAAATTCAAACTAATGAATGTGCATTAAATCTATTTAAAATGTGTAATTAGATAAAATTTATATAGAGTCATCTATAAGGTATCAGGCACGTTTCACAACAACAATTCCATATTATGCATTTGTATGGACGATATACGCTATTATATTCTATGGCGAGCAATTTGCTCAAAAAACACTTTCAAGGGATGAAGAGGGACACATTCCAGATAGTCTGTTCAGATAGACGAAAAAGTTCAATTTCCCATGCGCGAAATATCAAGGGTAATATTCCCGAAGGTAATGAAAATTCCCATTTCAAAGGAACAAAACGGTACGTGAAATACTATAAAAACTAATAATGTCTCGTTTAAGACTAGGGAAGGCTTTGAGGTGTCAGGAGATTTTTAATAGTGTTTAATATTTATTAATATTTTGCCAAACAAGAGATCTACTCAATAATGTTTATCAGTTACAAATTGAAGCAATAAAAGTGGATCTAAAAAAAAAACTCTGGGAAACACCCTCCAAAAAATCCTAGGAAAGCGCTATTTCCAATAAGTTTCTCATTTTCTTACCTTGTTTTACTAAAATACTCTTTTCACTGTTTATTTATTTTATTTATATTGAATACAGAGCTTGCGACAGTAGCGATTCGCTCTTTTTTAGAAGTTGGCGGTAGAAACCACTAGCAAAAGAATTATAAAAGGTTGCCAAAAATCCAGAATATTTTAGTGATTGAAAATTATTTTAAAATGGAAAGTGATTAAATGTGTATATATATATATATATATATATATATATATATATATAGATAGATAAACATAAACAATTAGGTACATTTTTCTAGGCAAAAAAAAAAAAAAAAAAAAAAAACTAGAAAAAATTTTAGTTTTTGAAATATTGTGTCAATTACTTTACTTCACGTTAAAACATACATGTTTTTGTAATTTATACAATGAATGTATTCTAAATGTAATTGTAGATGTTTGTATCTTTGAGGTGCATGATTAATGTGTTTATGTGTGGACTGTCATCTATCAGGAGTTCAGTCATGTCGTATGGCAGGTTTAATCTGTCTCGTTCTTTGCATTCAGTTAGTACGTGTTTAATAGTCAAGTTTGTGTTACAGATGGCACAAACTGGTCCGTCCTGTCTCGTCATTAAGTGACGATGTGTTAGTAACGAATGCCCGATCCGCAATCGAGTAAGGACAACCTCGTCTCTTCTGTTCGATCGGTTGCTCGAGGGCCAAACACAAACGGTATTCTTGATTTCCCTTAGTTTATTGTTTGTCATGTTCGTCCACGTTTTTTGCCATTCATTTTGTAAGTAAGTTTTTATGTTAGTGTTTAAGTCCTGTACCGTTAATTCTTGCACGTCAACTGTACATTTTTCTGTAACTTGTTTTGCATATTTGTCAGCTTCTGTGTTCCCTGAGAAGTCCATATGTCCCGGTATCCACAGAAGCACTACTTGTATGCTGTAAGTTTGTAAGTCGTGTATTTCTTGAAAAATTTCTGTCAGTAGTGTGTTTGTTTCGTATGCGTTGGTGAGGGAGAGTAGAGAACTTAGGGAATCGGAACATATAATAAATGTCGTATTTGGAGTTATTGTAATATTTTTCAGTGCCAAATGTATTCCCTGTAATTCCGCTGAAAAAACGGTTGATTTATTGTTTATTTTAATGCCAAATTTCGAATTTCCTATGATAGCTGCTGATCCAGTGCCTCCTCTAGAGTTTGATCCGTCTGTAAATGCTAGGAGTGCATCTGGATACAGCGATAGAAGATAGTTAAACTCATTTTTGTAAAAATGTTTAGAAAGAGGGCTAGTTTTTTTGAATTTTGATAATTTCTAAGTTATTTATTCTCCACGGTAAGTAAGTCAGCGGGCGTAGTGAGTACGTATGACTTGTCAGTAGGTCAGTGTTCGCTGAGTAGTCAAGTATCCTTATGTTCAGTGGTCTTTGTCTTGTTCCCGTCTGGTTGTACATAGCTATAAATGGGTTTTGTATTAATGTTTGTGTGCATGGTGTATTTACAAACATGAGTTTTGCGTAAAATCTTAAACAAAATTCCTGACGCCTGTACTCCAATGGCGGCTCGCTAGCTTCGACATATAAGCTGGCACATGGGCTAGATCTGAATGCACCTGTCGCTATTCTGATTCCTGCGTTATGTATCGGGTCTAACATTTGTAATGATCTTTTACTGGCAGATGAATATGCTTGACACCCATAATCAAGAAGTGACCTTTTCACTGTTAAATAAACAGTAATAGAACCCCTTTTAAAAGAACTAACACCTCAGAAGTTTTAATCTCTTATTTCGTTGATTGACGTGGCCTCATCCAAAATTTCTTTAGAACCTCCTTTGAAGAGAATTTAGTAAACTTCCGAATGCTCACCTTCCACTTGCCACGATTTTCTAACTCTTTTCGAGATGTTTACGAAAATATACGAATATCTTAAAAACTTTTCATGTCTACTAATACAAATAGTGAAATAGAGTAAATATTGCTATAACAGTTAAAATATAAAATCTACTAACATTAGGACTAACTAAATAAGTATATATGCCAAACATCATTGCTAAGGGGAAATCCTGTAAAACAAATAAATAACACAAATTTTTCGAATACTTCCTTAACTGCAAATGTAACCAACATTTAAACATCTTAGTTTAGATAAATTTCAAACATGTAGATAATATTTCAATTGATTCCAAGGGCTATAAGTAACCAAACCGAAAAACTATTCTTAACCACTTTTCTCTAATAAGGTTACACATATCACCTTGAAAATGTTTTTTTTTTTTTCGCTTCTCTCCATTAGGAAACCTCTAAGTGTACCTGCAAGCATATTAACTCGAAAACGTAAGAGTTACGATTTTTTCGTACGAATTTCGCTCCGAAAAGCATGTTCCGGATTCTGCTGGTTAACGAACTTGACCTTGGAAATTAGACAAAAGATTTTTATGCCATAGTTTATCAAAATCGGACCATTTTAGGGCGTTTGGGAGAGCGAACAGACGAATGTATATGTATATATATGTGTGTGTGTGTGTGTGTGTGTGTGTGTGTGTGTGTGTGTGTATGTATGTATATAAATTTAATTTATTCTCGTGATCTATGTGTTCTGAAAAGTAAATGTTTTAAGAAGGCCCTTCTGGATTGCATCATAGCTCGTAAGCGGGTTTCCTCCCCTTTGGAATCTTTGCTAAAACAATACCATGGAGTTGATGATGAGTGGATTGTGTATATCGCTCCTTTAGTGATCCACCTGATGGTGGCTTTTATTCCAACTGAATTTCATCAAAGCTAGCAGAACTGTGACATCACTTTGTCATCTCAACAAGCACTTCTCATACAACCGAATGGATTCTATCAGGGACATTTCAATCGAGTGCCTTCTCAGAAGGGTCTCTCTATTGCTTCTGCTCCAATCTCTACTACATTTAATTTCAATACCAAACACATTGTGATGCCTATTTGAAGAATTCATCATTTTAAAATATATTTTAGAATCTTTTAAAAGTAAAACTAAAATGTTTATAGATATTAAAAAAAAATATATATTTTGACATGTTAACGATTTTTAACAGGAATTTTCTGAGGTATAAGTTATTTCCACTCTTAATTGCATCCAATCTTCACCTCAACCATCCCTATTTATTTGCTAATTAATTTTCTTTTTCTCATTATGACGTTTCAGCCTCAGGACCATCATCATAAGACTAGAAGAAGAAAAACATTACTTGCATTAAATTACATTAAAAATGGGGGTATTTTTGCAATACAAATTTTCCGGAGAGCGCGCTGCACACCCGGTGTGCAATGCTTATGTGAATTCGGTTATGAATTGGGTGATTTTCATAGTAAACATTTTTTTAAATTAAAAATGAACAATATAAAGAGAGAAAAAATTGCTCCTGGGGTCCGTATTCGAAAAAAATCGTCTTCTCCACTGTCAAAGTAATAATAAAAATATTTGCAATCAGAGAGGAACGCGGTAATTTCTCTCCAAAATTTTAGTCTTAAGCAATAAGGATTACTGCTTTAATAGACGATGCATTATATTTAAGGAATTTGTTTTGTTTTTTTGCGTATCGACTTCCGGTGCCATTAGAACACTATATTTAAGGAATATGCAACATTGGGAAATAACATAAAAAAAGGAAAAGAAAAGGAAAACAAATCTTAAAAATGTCTATTTTATTCATTCAAATCGATCTTCCAGCGAGTTTGTGTTTCTCTTTCTGGGCGAATAAAATTCCTGCCTACAATCAATAGTACGAAGAGTCTATAATCAAAGTGTATTGAATAAGTAATCTTCGACATTGTTGTTCTTTTGCTTGAATTAGAGAATAGCTTTTAATAAATCCTGACAATTTGAACCATATTAAACTACTCCAATAGGACATAGATATCAAGCTGTACCGTATGAAATGTCAGTTTTGGACTTGCCGATTTCCTTCAAATGTCTTGAAACTGCCGTGGCTCCTTCTCCGTCTTCTTTGGCAGATTCCCTAGTGCTTTTTGAGGGACAAGCTTCAACCCTTTCTTTCAGGTGGTCATTGTCATGCTTGGTTTCTGGCCTTCATCGCTCCTTGTTGTCAAGGTCAAAATTTCCACTTTGAAGCCTGGAAAACTACCGGTAAAAAGTTCGTTCATTCACCGTTCCCTCCCTGTACGCCGTGTTAATGTTCATACACGCCTCAGCAGCGCTACGACCGAGCTTAAATTCATAACGAAAAATAATACGGATTTCCGTTGAAGTCATAATTTTAGTTTTATTTTTTTCTCAGAGGATCGTTCTCACAACACAGTACGCAAGTTACTGATTAAATAATAGGAATAAAAGAGCTTTAATTCTGTATGAATAACAATGATGTTCGTAAATAATTAAATATAAAAAAAAAAAGGATTAAATCGCAAAGTAAACAAAACTGACATTTCATACGGTACAGCCTGATAAAATAAGAATGGAAATTATCGCACAATGGATATTAGTTAATATGTGGATAGTATTTAAAACGTTTTGTACAGATTTCATTTTTCTGGTTAAATTTAAAGTGTGTAATACTTTTCTTTTTATTTCGCGCAGACAGATACACTCGGTTTGCTCTCAATATAGTGTTCATCCATAAAATATGTGACTTTGATTGAAAGAAAGCCGAACGCTAGATAAGGTGATACTGTGGAGGGCATTAAGAAATTCATGTAACTGCCCTAACTCCATGAAGCTCTCTATACTAGGGTCAGTACAACAATAAGCAAAAGTATTCCACCGCGCAGGATCTGACGCATCTTAGCGCGTTTCCATGACGAACTTATAGAGTAGATGAATTAAATATTTTGTGAAAACTTTGAACACCTACCCCATTGATATATTGTAGAAATGTGAGATTCTAAGCGCCCCATGCACAAAATACTTACAGTATCGGAAATTACTCATTTGACCGACGACTTCTGCATGGAAAGATCGATTATGAATAACCTATAATTCCTTATCAGTTTAGTTAGGTATCTTGTTATATTGGCAAATTCATTTTACTGCTAAAATAAATTACAAAGACCACAAGCTATAAAAAAAAAAGGAGGAAAAAAATGTTTCTAAGATTGAAGCACTAATTTCTCCAACTGGGATCATCCAATTCAAAAGTGTTACTTCAAAACATTTTGTAGATAATTTAGTAAGGTTTCGAATAGTTAACCTACCACTTATTGTGTTTACCTAACTATTTTCGAGATATTTAAGAAAATATACGAAAATCTCGAAACTACTCATGTCGGTTAGTTAAATATTTTTTTGCTAATACTTTGTTGACTCCAAACGTATCCAAAATTAAAATATTTCATTGGAACGCCCGGAACAATTTTAAGCTGAACCAGTAGTTTCTGAATATGCAAACCAAAAATTAGTTAGGAAAACTCGTTGTACCGACGTTTCTCGTAAACAGTTACAGATATCGACTAGGGAATGGTTTCATTCGTTTATGTTAGTAAATCAATAAAACGTATTCATGAAAGGAAAATCGAAAGCGCTGAGATTTTATACATGCGAATTTCGCCCGAAATTCCAATGTTCCGGTGGACGAATTATGCCGATGTTCCGATGAACAAGACCTTTCAAAAAAAGAGCTTATTTTTGGACCAAATATTATTAAAATCGCCGATATTTTCTGCAACGTCAATATATATCTTTTTATTGGAAGATGACCAAACCTAGATAATTAATCTGTATATTTTTGTTGGTTATGTCGGACACTTTTTTTTCGATAGCACACCTTGTCTCTTTATAACTAATTTATTTTAACTTTAGTGCCCGAAATGTTTCGTGCCTTTTCGCAAGCGGTAAGAGAAAATCCATGCACCCTAAGATGACGCAGTTCCTGATAGCCTGGCCTTATAGAACTTTACTTGTAAGGTAACAATGGAAGAAGGATGACTTGTATAGTGTGAAGATGACTAGAAAAATTCCCTGGAGTGCACTTGTAAGGAAGAATACGATCCACCCCTCTACGAGATAGAAGCATACCCATGAATCCTCCTCCCTCGTCTCATGAATGCTCCCCACTCCATAGGGGCAGAAAGTTGATTGTACGCCCTTCCAACCTTCCTGAGTCAGAGGTCGACTGAAGGTCACGCTCCTCTTATCGCAGTCTTGTCATTGCCCCTCTTGCGGCAGGCAGAAAAGATAATCTTCGAGAGCTGTCAGTAGGATTTATGAGAATAAGTAGGAGTCAATAGGTCAATGAGGCCCTTCCTTTCGGAATAAATGGAGCAGATGTTAGGACTGGGAATTATTGAATGACTGACCTTTCGGTAGATTGTTCTCTCTGATTACTTTAATCACAATGGACTTACAGCTACTGCCCTCAGTTCGGACGAAGGGTTCATTAACACAATTACATAGAAGAAAATATGACACCAACTACCACCATTTTCTAAAAACCAATCATTGCTCCAGTCGAGAAAATGATTTTAATTTGATCCAAACATTCTCAAAATTAAACATAATGGAGCGTGTGGTGGGTAATAATGACACATAGTTTAAACCAAAAGTAATGGATTCTTAACCCACGTAGGAAAATATTTAAAAATTTATTTTTCAACTCTTCAGTTTCATTTTATGCTAGTTTGTATTGGCAATTATGCGCCCAAGATTTTCCGACCCTGCCCCTTTCCATTGGGGTCTCTTAAAACCAATAAATTCTAATTAGTGTAGTAATTATAGAACAAAAGAAACTTTTTGGAGGATAAAAATAGGGAAAACATTTACTATACATATATTTGTCAAATACCAATCACTACTGACCTATCATCGCTCAGCCCAAAACCACTTGACGGAAAATTTTGAACTTCTGCAAGGACACTCCCTATAGAACGTAAACACTCGCTAAGAAAGGATTTTTTGATATTCAGATTTTTAAGTTGGTTAGGGCAGGCAAGCATAGGCAGCATGCGTTGCTAGGACGATTACTGGTCAGGTGTTACCGTACTGCATCTATTTTATAAAATTATTTTTATTTGGTGTTAACTTCAACTACGATGGCTGACCTTGAATTACTAGAATTATACCGTGATTTTGTCCGTCATACAGTTTACGCTATACCTGGAGATGGTCCATCTGAGGTAATAATATCCCAAACCCTTGCACAGCCTCCTCACCCATCAGTATCCCCAGTCAGAACACTTCTTGGTTCTGTAACGTAAAATGTTCTAGTCGGCCGGATTGCGTCATGAGGTAAACTTTGTAAGCGGGGTTCCTCCCAATGGAGGAAGCGAGGAAACGCCCTAAAAAGGAACAAAAAAAAAAAAACAAATACAGATTTACTGGAGCACGGATAGCTTTACTCTTTATTTTCACGTGAAGGGGAAAAAATTATTAAATGAGCTATAAAGCCTGACCTTATTTCTACCACTTAGTAACCTAAATTTGTCATTAGGATAAGGAAAAAATCACCAGGCCAATAATATTTTTTTTAGAGAGCAATTCCTCCAATAAAGATAAACGTGAGCGGAATGGGTTTAGGAATGAAGGGCTAAAAAAGAGCCTTTGAAGAAGAAGATATCCAGCCGATAATTGCATCTTGATCCCCGAATCAAGGCAACAGCACCTATATAACTCCTCTCGATCAAAGATACAAGATGGAGCTTCTTCTTAACCAGCTCTTTCACTCAAGGCATCTTTTTTTTTTTTTTCTTTTTTTTTTTTTTATATACTGTAATTTAAGCGTATGCCGAAGAAATGAGATATCACCGGAAATATATTTTTTAAAGTTCATACTCTCTATACAACTAGAAATAACCGCCCATAGAATCGGAAATATTTATTAATTTGATATTTTTATGATTAATTGTAGATATATATAATTCTTTGTTATTTATTATTTTGTCTGGAAATATAAATTTTTAAATGGCCCTAATATGAAAATCGCTATTATTGCGGTGCAGCATTACCAATTAATAGAATGAATAATAAAAATATCTAATTACAGTACAGTTTACTCGCCTACTTGTTAGACTTAATTAAGCACAAAATTATTCAATTATTATTATATTTAAATGCTCTCTTCATAATTAATAATGCCATTCCCATCTCCGCTATTATATATTCAATTCATTAGGGAGTTGAATGTATAATTTCAAATAGTTGAAAATGGATGTATATAAATCATGTTTCTATCCGCTATGTCTTACATATTTTATATAAAATAAGTTAAGCTTCTAAACTTAGTTAAATGTTTATAATGGACGTTATTGATTTTCCAATACTATTTTTTTTTTTTTTTTTTTTTTTTTTTACGGCGCATCAACAAATCTTGGCTATTAGCGCCGACATCCAGGGTGCAGCCAGGAATTTTCTCAGCGAGCCCTGAGATGAGAAAATTTTTGGCGCCGGTGGGGATCGAACCCACCATCTCCCGCTTATGAATCTAGCGCGCTAGCGACTAGACCACGGGAGACCCCTTCCAATACTATTATATTGAATACTACTATAGTATTAAGACTCCAGAGGGTGTACTTGGTAACGAGAGGACTTCCTAGCAAGAAGTGCCCCTGAAGAGGTGCGAAGAAAAAATGCAGGAAACATGTGGGGCCTATTAAATAAAGTAGTATAATAAAGGAAGACTGCTTTAACGACCCCATGCCTCCTAAGATAAAAAAGAATTTAGATATGTTGGGTCATCTACAAGAATAAATAATATATATATATATATATATATATATATATATATATATATATATATATATATATATATAATCGTTTTCCACAAAACTTCTTTATTTTGCACAAGGCTGTTCAACACATATGTGCCATCATCATGTGCTCACAACGCAATACAACTTTCAATAATATTATAAATCTTAAATATTAATAGTGTAGATGGAGATAGTTAGCCGCTGTAGAGATACGAAGACAGGTATAGTTGGGATTCGGCTAGGAGAAAAACGTCAGACTTTCAAAAAGAAATCTGTATTTTGGACGTTTCGACTGCAACAATGGCAGCCTTCTTCAGCTAAAAAATATATACAACTTATAAGTAAAGAAAATGTACAAGTGGTAAGTAAAAGACAGGAAGAAATGAGCGGAGTATATATATCAATACAATAAATTTTAACCAATCTTATTTTTAAAACAATGAAAATACGGTAGTTGGAAAGAAAACAGCATGTAGAATTTGTTAGTAATTTTTTTTTTGTACTGTTTTTACTAACAAATTCTACATGCTGTTTTCTTTCCAACTACCGTATTTTCATTGTTTTAAAAATAAGATTGGTTAAAATTTATTGTATTGATATATATACTCCGCTCATTTCTTCCCGTCTTTTACTTACCACTTGTACATTTTCTTTACTTATAAGTTGTATATATTTTTTAGCTGAAGAAGGCTGCCATTGTTGCAGTCGAAACGTCCAAAATACAGATTTCTTTTTGAAAGTCTGACGTTTTTCTCCTAGCCGAATCCCAACTATACCTGTCTTCTTAAATATTAATATGTACATTTTATTGATGACAGTATATAATGAAAAATGTATAAAATAAAGGTTTTAACTAAAGAAAGTTAGGGAAAAGATAAAATAAAATCATATTATAATTGGACGCCTTTAAACGGAAAGGAACCAAGTGCCATCTGTTCGTTCTTTAGAGAATTGGGTTTAAAGTTTTTTGTAGGTCTAAAATTCCTTTATTATCTGAAATGTTTCATTCATTTTCTCTCATTAAAATAAACTGTTGTTATGGTAATGGGGTTTATAGTTATTGATAAAAATGGTGCTTGATTCCTTTCTGTTTATTACAGCATATTGGATATACCATTTCACTTTTTTTTTTTGGTATTTTTTTCTTGCTTTAATGACAATATTATATTTTAACCAGTTTTTTATGACTATATAAATTCTCTAATTCTCTACAAGATAGCACCAAAAACTCAATTTCGTTAAAAATGGCGCTTGCTTCCTTTCCGTTTAGAGGCGTCTAATTATATAATACTACAATTTAAAATTTGAGAGTGATAGAGCGACAGAGAGAGCGAGCGAGAGAGAGAAGAAAATCAACCGGCCGGAGCATACTACTGATCACTATCTCCCTATTATGCCTTATGGTCAAGAATCAGATATCTCTACAGTACCTGCTCCACTGCACCGTTGTGGCTAGTTACGGGAATGTTTATATATATATATATAAATTTTAACTGGGGTAATTTTCCCCAGTTAAAAGGTGGTAGGATCGATAAAGATTCGAAGAAACTTTTCAAAAATTCCGTCATGAGTGCAATCTCAATAGCTACTTTCCTTCGGAGGAAAGTGCTAAAAAAAGAGAAAACTTCTAGGTTAAATCTATTTACATTTTTCTAAAAGTGTCACCATTCCGCATCTCACGCTTTCAACAAAACTGGCGACGGTCTCTTTGAATATTCAACAGGGGGGATGGCACTTGATCCTCGGGCTTTGAGACAAACTTCCAAAATGTGTAACCTAAGAGGAAAGTGATACGAAGGGAAATTTGCATTATCTTAAGTTTCTCTCAAACTAATATTTTGTCTTGTGTCAAGTTATAGCGGGAGTAATCATATATATTCTGAGTCATGCATAAACAGTTGAATTGTTTACGTTTTAGCACTTTCCTCCGAAGGAAAGTAGCTATTGAGGTTGGACTCATGACGGAATTTTTGAAACATTTCTTCAAAACTTTATCGATCCTACCACTAGGTAGGATCGGGGGGGGGGGGGGGGGGGGTTGTTTTCGGTGTCTACTAAGACACCGAAAAAGACCCCCGTTAAAATTTATATATATATATACAGGGTGTCCCGTAAATGTCTAGTGTCATATTGAGAGGGGTGATAGAGGACCCTTAGGGGAACAAGAAATGTTCTATGACGATTTCCCGAATTCTCGCCCATAAGGGAGAAAACGTCGTTTTATTGTTTTTTCGAGACAAACGTACTTTTTAGAAGAATAATCGTTGTAGCTCCGTCCCAGGTGGTACTACTAAAAAGGGTGTGAAACCAATCGAAAGCTGAGTAAATTTACTATAAGACTAGTTGAGAGTAAACGTAAAAATGAATGAATGTAAGTATGTATATCTTACCAAAAGAAGGCAATTCTAAATTTCCTGACATTTTATTGATATTTCTTTTCAGCGTAACTCCTCAATAAGCAGAATCTGAGATTTCCGGGTTTCAGAAAGACTTCCTCATTTAACCAGCTTTCCATTCATGTATCACAACTCTGTGTTATTGAAGTATTTGAACGATTTAAGTACAAAAGTTAAAAAAAAAAACATGGATCTGTGAAAAGAAAATTATATTTTTTTCTTCAGTTTATTCAAAAAGCTGAAGGGAAATATTTATTTTTATAAATGTTTACATAAATATTAAGTAAATATTTACTTAAAACAATAAAAAAAATTACTTACACGAATATAAAACAAATTCCTAAAACAGTAAATAAATAAAATACACATTTATTTTGAATTTATTAATTCAGGTAACTAATACTGGGTCCAGGAGGCGGCCATTAAGGAACACCAACCATACATTAACCTCAAAAATTATTATTTTTACCTAGATCACGCATTTGAACACATTTTTACAGGTACTTATATTTAGAAAACAAATGCTTTACCTTTAATTAATTCTGATGGCTACGCTTGTGAAAATCACTGGGATTCTGAGCCCATGCGTTTTTGTTGTGGTAATTAAAAATTCTATCCCTCATAAATAATATGTACATAGTCCTGTAAAAATGTGTTCAAATGCGTGATATAGGTAAAAATAGTAATTTTTTAGGTTAATGTATGGTTGGGGTTCCTTAATGGCCGCCTCCTGGACCCAGTATTAGTTACCTGAATTAATAAATTCAAAATAAACGTGTATTTTATTTATTTACTGTTTTAAGATTTTTTTTTATATCCGTGGAAGTAATTTTTTTTATTCTTTTAAGTAAATATTTACTTAATATTTATGTAAACATTTATAAAAAAAATATTTCCCTTCAGCTTTTTGAATAAATTGAAGAAAAAAATATAATTTTCTTTTCACAGATCCATGTTTTTTTTTAAACTTTTGTTCTTTAATCGTTCAAATGCTTCAATAACACAGGGTTGTGATACATGAATGGAAAGCTGGTTAAATGAGGAAGTTTTTCTGAAACCCGGAAATCTCAGATCCTGCTTATTGAGGAGTAACGCTGGAAAGAAATATCAATAAAATGTCAGGAAATTTAGAATTGCCTTCTTTTGGTAAGATATACATACTTACATTCATTCATTTTTACGTTTACTATCAACTAGTCTTATAGTAAATTTACTCAGCTTTCGATTGGTTTCACACCCTTTTTAGTAAGTACTACCTGGGACGGAGCTACAACGATTATTCTTCTAAAAAGTACGTTTGTCTCGAAAAAACAATAAAACGACGTTTTCTCCCTTATGGGCGAGAATTCGGGAAATCGTCATAGAACATTTTTTGTTCCACTAAGGGTCCTCTATCACCCCTCACAATATGACTAGACATTTACGGGACACCCTGTATATATATATGCATATATATATATATATATATGCATATATATATATATATATATATATATATATATATATATATATATGTGTGTGTGTGTGTCTGTTAACACGATAGCGGCCAAAGTTTTTGTTTTTTCGTCACGAAACTTGGTATATAGCATTCAATTAGCAAACGATTGAACGAGTTCGTTAACCACCAAAATCGGTCCACCGGAAGGGGGGTTTACCCCGAACCCAAAACACTAATTTGACCATTTCAGCCGTAATATTTGTTATATTTCAACGAAACTTGGTATTCGTAGTGGTAATATAGAGAGGAAAGTGAGATATAAAAATGAACTAAATCGGTTCATAAGGAGGGGGGGGGGGGTTTACTCCGGACCGACAATACCAATTCGCCACTACCAGCCTTGATTTTAGGTATATTTCGACGAAACTCGGTATTCATAGTGGTAATCTACAGGTAAATATGTGTTGTAAAAATAAACTAAATCGGTTCATTAGGAGGGGGGGGGGGTTTACTCCGGACCCAAATTACTAATATACACATACTGGTCGTAATTTCTGCTGTATTGTAACGAAACGCGGTATACGTCGTGGGTAACTCATGAGAAAGAAGTGTTGTAAAAATTAACTGAATCGGTCAATCAGAAAGCGGGGGTTTAATTTGTAATATATTTCAATAGAAAAGCCCGCCAGACATAGGTTCACAAAGGCGCCGCAAGGAGCGCTTTCTACCACTAGAGTGACTGTATCCGGTTCCTGCGTTAGATCAAAATACGATAATATGAGGTTTTTTGTATTTATTACGTAGTGTAGTAGGTACCATGTGGAAACATAACTCTGGAAGTAAATTAATAATTTATCAGTTACTCATTACAAAATTAATACAGAACTATTCATGTTTTTATTTTATTTATGTAGGATATTTTAAGCAAATTGTTCTGGAAAGCAGTCTACACTACCCAAATTCTGAGGAAAGTGCTTAGTTATGCAGCTCTTGCGTGACGGACTTTTATGATATTAATATCTGTCATGTCATGTGGTTTGTTAAAGTCAAACCTTAACTGACAGTCAGTTAACATATGTGTTAAACTAAGATGTGTGTTACTGTATCAACTTGAGGGTTCGGGATTTAGTGATAAGATATTTATGTGTTGCTTGTGTATGGTTGATTCTTAGCCTTGCAAGAATTGGTTTTTTTGGCGTGAAATCTTGTACGATGATGTCCAGTCAGAAGTTACTGTTTGTCAGATCAAGTCACTATTTGTCCAACATGATTCTGCTGGTAAAGCCATTGTAAAATATCTCAAATGGTGGGTAAGTATTTTCATATGTTATATCCCTAACATATGAAGGGTCTGTACGCCAACTCGTAATATTCTTCTCCATTCTCTAAATCGTGTATGTAATATTTTATTAAACGGCGGGATTGATTTATATTTTAACGTTAACTTATGAATAAAAAATACTTTTGGGCCGGTTTCCCTGCTGTCTGGCCGGGATGTGGATTTATTTTTTCGAAAATAAAAGGCCCCTCTACACACAGTACTTACGTCTTAAAACTCAGTCTTGTGGAGTATATTTAAGACTTATTCATAATGGGTAAAGTTTTTATGTATAAATTTGAATAAGAAAAAAAAAAGTGATATTCAATAGTATGTAGAGAATAATTGTCTTCATTATCTTTGTATTTGATGAGCCTTTTCTCCATCAAAATGAATAAGAAACAATGAGTTTCGTCAGGGCTCCCAATTATAATTTGAAACATTACTGAGATTTCCCGTTGTCGAGATATTTGTCCGAATTTCAGGCCGTCCCTTCAACAAGGAACTATACGGACATTTTTCCAAAACAACAAGAATCTATTAGTGTATGATGTTTAAATATTGCATAAGATATTAACGTTGGTTGATTTTTTTTTCTTTAAACATATATCATATAACATATTTTTCTGGTTTTGGAATATTAACATTGTGAGGCTGGATGTATTTAGTATTTTAATCTCAAACACTGTATTGTAGGAGGCGTTATTGGGAAGTAAGTATCAATTTGATCTAAAATACTGATAGTGAATGTCGGATGCGTTAGTAGGACGTAAGTTTCATTGTGATTTTCAATGTGATCTAGAATATTGATAGTGAATGTCGGATGAGTTAGTGGGACGTAAGTTTCAATGTGATCTAGAATACTGATAGTGATTGTAGGATGCGTTAGTGGGACAAAAGTATCAATTTGCTCTAAAGAATGATAGTGAATGTAGAAAGAGTTAGTGGGACGTAAGTTTCATAGTGATCTAGAATAGTGGTAGTGAATTTAGGATGGTTAGTGTGACGTAAGTATCAATTTGATCTTAATTACTGATAGTGAATGTAGAGTGAGTTAGTGGGCCGTAAGTTTCATTGTGATCTAGAATACTGGTAGTGATTGTATGATGACTTAGTGTGACGTAAGTTCATAGTGATCTATAATACTGATAGTGAATGTAGAATGAGTTAGTGGGACGCAAGTTTCATTGTGATCTAGAATACTGTTAGTGAATGTTGGATGAGTTAGTGGGACGTAAGCTTCATTTTGATCTAGAATACTGATAGTGATTGTAGGATGACTTAGTGTGACGTAAGTATCATTCTGATCTAATATACTGATATTTATTGTAGAATGAGTTAGTGGGACGTAAGTTTCATTGTGATCTGGAATATTGATAGTGATCGTAGGATCCGTTAGTGCGATGAAAATATGAATTTAACCTCAAATACTGGTAGCAACTGTAGGATGCTTTAGAGGGATGTAAATACCAATTTGATCTCAAATATTGATAGTGAATGTCGGATGCGTTAGTGGGACGTAAGTTTCATTGTGATCTAGAATACTGATAGTGATTGTAGGATGTACTAGTGGGATGTAAGAATTAATTTAAAAAATGATAAAGAATCTCCAATAATGATCCTTTAATCAGTTTTGTGTTACATATTGGGTGAAAATTGTAGTTTATGTGATGTCTCTCAAACAGGTTTTAAAACTTATTTTGTAGAATCGGATACATCTGGTATGGCCTCTGTGTATTTCAGGATTTTCGCTATGGCCGGGAACTGAATATTCTCGCTTCCAATCATTTATAAACAGGAACAGAATTGAACTAATGGGATTAAATTGATCACACAATACTATTAACAGATAATGAACTTATTCGTTTGAGCAATTATCGGTGACATTATTTAAATAAACCTAGAGAATGAATTAATTGTTAAAGGTAGTCATATGTATATAGATAGCTTGTAAGCCGACGACCCGTTAACTGGGTCCCCAAGTCCCCTTTGTGTAATTATTGCATACCCCCCAATTAGCAGGTTGCATGCTCAGCACAGTCCACTCAATAATAATCCAGTGTGGTATGAATGTGTTAATTCGCCTCTAAAGGGCAATTTACACCTTTCTGTCGAGATGAAATCAATTGTTTCGGCAACATTTCATGGACGAAGAAGTGGAAATTGTTATTAAATTTCTATCAATATTATATATCTTACATATGAGAGATTCTGCGTGCGACTGGTGAATGACTTTCGTTACTTCATTTTTACTTTTGGCTATTTTTACAATCCTAAACTTTTAGGAGGAGTTGGTAGAGGAAGAACTCTTTTGTATATGTATATATATACAAACGCGTATATATATATATATATATATATATATATATATATATATATATATATATATATATATATTCAAAATAAATAAAAGTTTCTACCCCAATGACATGGGTTGCTAAACATATAAACTGTCAATGATTTTTTCAAAATTAAATTTATATAATATTGGGAATGTTTATTATTCTGCTCAAAATACGGAAACAATAACTTTAGAAACTTATCAACTAAAGAAAATCAGTCCCCTACCAGCCTACAAGGGCCCAGATGGGCAAATACGGTGATACGGAAAACTAAGAAAAAGCAGACATAAGTAAAAATTAACGAAGTTCCCTAGGAAGGAAGACCTACCGCTGATAGAATGTTGTGTATTTTTAAAGACAAACCTCAGAGCGAGAACGGGAAGGACTTGGACCATCTGTTGAATATTTAAGGTGTTAGGGCTCGTTCTGATTAGTGGCCTCTATTAACCAGCTGGTAATTGCACCCGTGGCTACAAACCAAAGCTCTAAGAAGATTAAGGAGCTGCTCTACATTCAGGTACCCCCCTTTTTCATTATCTCAAATTTATTATTTATTTATATATTTTTATTTTAACACTGAAGAAAAATCGTTTTAGTTACTTTCGGTAAATCTTGCTACACCGAATTTGCTTATGTAGTTATACGCTTATTTGTGCGTTTCCTCCCTCCCTCCATTGGGAGAGAAGAAGTCCGCTTATAAGGTTGACCTGATAATCCGGAAGTGTCGACTGAAAAATTTCAGGTTCCGAAACCCTTAAAGCAAGGAAATGACGTTAGTTCAAATATATATATTTATATTTTAACGCCCATTTATTATTGACTAAGAATTTTAGGACGAGTTAGGACAGCACCCGTTTCTAGCCAGGATAGGGCTGATGACTTTCCTTTTTTTCTGAAGAAAAGCCACCAACCATAGTGGAAATCGAATACACAACCCTTTGGCACAGAGTGTTAAATGCTCACGCCTTAATACTCACGGCTATACAGATATAGATTACCTCAAACATGGAACGATTAAATTGAAATTTGGTATAAAAATACTTTGTTTGATGTCAAAGGAGAAGTTCGTTAACAAGAAGAATCCGCCCACCGGAACACGGTTTTTGGAATGAAATTTCGCGCGAAAAAAATCATAACGCTTAAGATTTCGAGTTATTACGATTCCAGGTACTCTTTTTATAGGTTCTTTAACGTATGAATAAGAAAAGAAAAAACGATGTCAATCCGAGAAATAAGTGCTAAAACCTTCGAAAGTAGCTTTTTTTATCACTTTTATAAACATTTACTTCAATCATAATAGCTATGCCATTCTTCATCTTTTGTATTTTCTTTAATAAAAGGTAAATACGGTGAACCATGGAAATGAATATATTAATTTAATAGAACTCATGATATTTACTTTTAGGCAAATATATTTTATATAACACGCAAAAAAATGATTCCATAAATAAATACATTTTCATTTATAACCAATTATTATAATATTGCGTGGGAATATTTGTTTGCGAAGTCATGCCATACTCACTGAGCAACACACGCTTCTATGTTGTCATCAATTTACAAACGAAAAAAAATCCAAATCTCCAAACTTCTTGACGAATTTGTAACTTTCAAATAATTAATTATACATAATATGTATAATTAAAAAAATGAAAAATGCATATTTCATAATACATATTATGCATTAGGAAATATGCATTTTTTTAATATAATTTTACATATTTTTTTTTTAAGTCTATTGAATTAAACACATAATATTCTTAAGAAAACATAAACGCAACGATAGAATACTTTTGCTATTCCGTTTTAAATTTTAATTACATATTAGTTCATTTTTTTTTTAAATTAATTTTTATTCTATTTTCAAATCTAAAGAATGTAAAACCGGAAAGTGTGGTTAATGCAAAATACGAAACAATTTTCAATTCGAAGATATAAAGCTGGAAAACTATCCCAACAATCTTTCAAAACTTCCAATTTATTTCAATTCATAATCGAAAAGAATGATATTGGAATACTGAATAATATATTTATGTAACATCATGTCAAGTGATTCTATGAAACGTAGGGATTTAGTACTTTGATGAGGTGATAATGCATTACCCATGATTAGAGCCCGGAAGTTAGGCATTTATTTTTGGGTGAAATAGGCAGGCAAAAAAGGCACTTAAAATACTGAAAATAGGTAGTACTGTAATTAAAATAGGCATTTATTAGGAGTGAAGGCTATGAGGAACCTTACTCATTAATGATGAAAATATGTATTTTAAATGCTCATTCATTTCTTTATTACCAACTAGCTGTTACCCGGTGTGCCATGCTACACCTACTTTCTGCTTCCATAAAATCCAAAATAAATTAGGAACCCCGTTCATTGTTTCGAACCCAAGACTTCCGAACTGTGAGTCATAAACGATTTTAACATATCCTATGGCTCTCCCCGAATCTGGTGTGGATTTGTATTAGGAAAAATCATACAGACAGTCAGCTGGTAGACGTTTTTGACTTAGCCTACGACACTTCTCGGATTAAGATCTACTTGTGTCCCAAGTTTGGTCAAAGTCGGTCAAACGGCGTGGATTTGTATAAGGAACAAACATACAGACAGGCAGCTGGTAGACGTTTTTGACTTAGCCTACGAGACTTCCCGGATCAAGACCTACCAGTATTCCAAGTTTGGTCAAAATGTGTGGATATGTATAAGGAACACAGACACGTGATTTTTATATATATAAATAGATTTATCACAGAATTAGTGCATGGGCGTATATAAGGGGGGGGGCTGAGGGGGCTGCAGCCCCCCTCGAAACTTATTGCTACTCAATATATACTTTGTATATTTGTAATTTGAGCAACCTTTTTTGTCTTCGATGAACGAAAATTCAATATGTGCTTTTTGAAATGTTTAAATCGCAGAAAAAAATTGCATAACAAGCAAAAAGGCAAAAATAGGCAACGGAAGCCAAAAAATAGGCGAAAAAGGCAAAATAAAAATTGTCGCTACACTTCCTAAATGCAGGAAAACATATTTATTTCTATCTGATTCTTCAATATATCCATTCAGATAAAAATGGCATTTTGCCTAACTTCCGGGCTCTACCCATGATAAATGTTGGGTGAATTACAAATAAAGTGATTGAAATAAAGATATGATTAATATTTCAAAAAATTAAAATCATTAAATAACTGAAAAAAAAAATTATTTACAAACGTTCATTAATCGGTATTTTTCTCGAACAATTGGTTTTCTAGTGAAGGTTAATGATCTTTCTGTTGATCTTCAATTACTAAAGAGAATTTGGCGCATAACATACTTAAACATACAAATTTGTGAAACTAGTTAATAATAAGCATGGCAATCTACACCCTATCCTAGTAGGACAACATGAACTTTATTGGACAAATACTTTGTCTGGCTTCAATTAAATGCCACGCATCTATCTAAACCTTTGGTTACTTTATTTAAATTTTACAACACAGATCAATCTCACTACATACAAAACTATCATCAGATTTATTTGGGTTTACGAACTTGAAATCTGGGAAAGAACCAGAACTTCAAATATTCATAGAATACAGAATCTGGGAAAGAACCAGAACTTCAAATATTCATAGAATACAGGCATTCCAAACCAAACCCCAAAATGGTACCTCAGCATTCCTTTCATCCATGAACTGGCAAAATCCCGATTCTTAACCTTCCACTCCAAACTGTCTGCCCATCCCATTCCCAGAGCTCAATCCCACCCGAAAAACCCTCCTAGGAAGCTAACAAGATCTTGGTATGGTGATCAATTATTTAATGAAAGGAACACATAAAGCACTAGTATTTCTACAGTGACACACCTCAAAAAACAATAATTTTTCAGCTATGACTATGAAAGACATGGTAAATATCTCTTTATGAACCATCAAAACTGTATGTGGTCTACAGAGCTTGTACACCAGAGGGCACTTGTGTCACACTTCCGGTCTTAATGCTATGCCCCCTACATAGGCCAGAGTGACACATTTTCAGTTGAGTTGTGTCACTTTAGAAATACTAGTTCGATAATTTATCAACTAGGAAGTATTAATAATTAAGTATTGATTAGCGCGTTGCATTCACTTGTTACATTAATTTTGATAATTATTTTCTATATTGAATAGTATTTTGTTTTGTATTTTACTTTTGTATTTATTTATTTTTAGCTATGATTTTCAAATAATTTAAGTATATATTATTACTTATTTTGACTGTAATCTCCTTAATCCTCCTCCTTTGGACTTTTTCCTCACAGAAAAAGTCCAAAAATCCCTACGCGATAC
>OX328123.1:72474038-72644661 GCA_946811695.1 Gonocerus acuteangulatus | reverse complement strand
TTCGGTCCCCTATATGCTGTCTATTTGATAAAATCTCATGTGTAATACCATACTAACTGGAAAAACAATAATTATGTAAGTCGTCTTTCTTCTTGAGGAATTTTTGTTCAATAAGTATTTATTTAGATTGTGTCACATATTTTGATTTTCTTAATGTAAACACTATTTATTGGCTACTTTCACTGAACAAAATCCAGTTTTTGGGGGGCGTCATAGTTTCTTCTAGGTCAAAATTCAGTTGGTCGACGTTTTGTTGCAATATTCGCATTGGAATACCCTAATTCTAATAATGTATGGCCTATTCTTAGGCAGAAAAGGACTACTTCATGTGGTTTCAGGGGTGAAACCCTTGAATTAAATATTTCATAATATAGGTCCCCATTTAAAGTTAATGCGAAATGAACACAGAAATGATAATAATAATAATAATAATACTCCATTAGGCTGAAATTTATATTCATCCAGCCTAGGGGGGAAAAGGGGCGAAATTAGCTTATATTTTTCCCTTTGGGTTGATGTAAATATAGGAGTAGGTGAGTTGAATTACATTCGATAAAGCAGGCGTTTATTCACAATTTTTCCCCAGCGAGAACAATCTATGCCCCGTTCGGCTAACCAATCTCTATGGGTGTCGTAAATCGCCTTCACCATGTCGCGGGTTTCGGTTACGAATAAACTCGCCGATCCACAATGAATGCCCAGCGATATTTCCTTGTTTCTTTCTCCTTCCTTCATACGTTGTTGGTAGTGCAATAACACGGAAAGGGGGTCTCCCGTGGTCTAGTGGCTAGCGCGCTAGATTCACAAGCGGGAGATGGTGGGTTCGATCCCCACCGGCGACAGGAATTTTCTCATCTCAGGGCTCGCTGAGAAAATTCCTGGTTGCATCCTGGGCGTCGGCGCTAATGGCCACAATTTGTCGATGCGCCGTAAAAAAAAAATAACACGGAAGGAATGTCACGAATAAAAAGAAGAGACTATTGCTTTCGTATTAATCTACGTCAAATAGGTTTAGTAATTTCAGATGTGGCATCGATAGGTTTATTTTTTTTTTTTTTTTTTACAAATTTCATGAACGTGATTTAACAAGTTTATAATTGCATACTGACTTTCTTGACTCAGCTGGGATCAGTGCAAGGTCCATGGCCTGTTAATAATTTTAATTGACGTCACCAGTTTCTGCTCCTACGCTGGTATCTGGCATCTTCACTGTACATAATTTCAGAGTTGTGAGTGTAAAAAGCACAAAAAAAGTAATCATCTTTCATATAAAAAAAAAAATGTTTCTGAATTTTTCGGGTTTACGCAAACCTCTATTATTTTTATTTGACTTGGTCCGAAGATATTTCCGCAAAATATAGATTGCCCCGTCTTAACATATAACTCAAAACAGATGCCCCCTGCATTATAAACCTCTTTATTCTGCATTTGAATTATGAAATTCAAAAACTATCTACCTCGACATTTTCAAAATTTTCAGGAGACACAACATTCTAGCTCCTAGCTGGTTTATAATTAAAACGAAATGTGTTGTTTATATGAAAGAAATATTCTGTTATGATTGTCTTAAAAAAAAAAAAAAAAAAAAAAAAAAAAAAAAAAAAAAAAAAAAAATCAGAACATTTTCTTTGGCATTTATAGCGGTTTAAATGTTTTGGAGATAGATGGGGTTTGCACTAAAAAATTGACCCAAAGCCTTCGAAGGAGATTTTTAAACTGATGCAATCCTTCCAAAATACCGCCGCTAAAAAATCTCCAAAGGCCTTGGGTCAATGTTTTTTTATAAAAACGCAAAGATTGTTTGCATCAGAAAACATATTAAATACTAAAACGCATTTTCTATAGAAATTCATATATTCAAAATTAATTTTTTTAAGCTCTAAAAGGCAGCACACAGGAAGTAGTCGTTTATTTTGGTTATCGACTTGAATAAAAATATTATATTGTAAAATATCCTAAATTATGAGTGTTGAAGGGGTTTGGCTTAAACACAGTGACCCCAAAAACACATAGTAAACATGGTCTGCTCTTTGGGTCCGAACTTTTTTTTGTTTGTGTGGCTGTGTTATTAACTGTTTATAAACTGACAAATAGGTATTAATAAGTCCCTTTTGTTCGTAGGTACCAAAAAACACATAAAAAACGTTTCAATCTTGAAATAATACTGATTAGAAAAAAGAAAGATCATGTCGGCTGATGATAAAAATGTAAACAAACCCACTCCACGGAGGATTATACTAGGAAGCACACTGCAAAAACCGTTAATCTGCGTGTGATGTATGGTTCTTCCACAGTAAAAAATGTTTGTCCTTTAATATCTCCCGCACTTGGAACACCGTTTGATAGATCTACGTTTAAAGAATTTATTTTAAACGAAAACTTAATTTCGAAAAAAAAAAAGTTATTGGGTGGTTAGTTCATTGCATGATTCATTTGGAGAGCGGGTTAAATAATTAAATAGCCCCCCCCCCCTACAGCCACATTTTTATAAAATAACCAAGGCTGGTGATTATCCTTGGTATTTGTAAAAAAACAAAAAAAAAAAAAAAAGAAACTTGGGATAGTGTGGTAACATCAGAACTAATTTGTGTCGACTCATATCGAAAGTGCTATATATATATATTCTCGATGTCAGTTCGATTATAGTAGGAGAGTTAAGCCATTGGCTCTCTCTCCGTTTTACTTTGTCTGACTTCTACAACTCAAACTCGGCCACGTCTGCTCCTCAAATTAATGAAACACTTATTTCACTCTTTTAAATGGATAAACTTTAACTCCTCCTGACAAACTTTTTGAAGGAAAAAGTATTTTGTAAAGTAGTTTGTAAAAAGTAGTTTGTAAAGTTTACTTTAGGACTTCATTTGTACAGAGATCAAATAGAAATGGCATTTCAACGACTTGAACAGCATAGTACAAATAGACTGTTTTAAACTCAGAACTGTTTTGTCGGTTTTAATAGTTCACATTATTAGTGACGCTTCGTCGTTCATGAGCTATTCTAGAATAGTACAATCGAATTTGCCGTCCCCGTAGGCAGATAGATTTTTTTTTTTTTTCTGCGCATGAACAAATCTTGGCTATTAGCGCCGACGTCAGGGGTGCAGCCAGGAATTTCCTCAGCGAGCCCTGAGATGAAAAAATTTCTGGCGCCGGTGGGGATCGAACCCACCATCTCCCGCTTATGAATCTAGCGCGCTAGCCACTAGACCACGGGAGACCCCGAGAGATAGAAATGTTTGTAAAAAGGAAATAGAATGCATTTTTATTTCTACGCTCACATTTTTCTGGTGGTCTGTTCATTTTGTACATTTTAGCGTAAATTTGTTGTTACTCGTGTGGTGTATTTATCCTACTATCATAATTCTATATACTTCTTCGGTCTAAAAATTAAATTAAATTTTGGACAATCCAGTTTTCTCGAACGTCTGATAGCTATGGAATTCTACCAACTATTCCTGCAAATAATAAGCTTCTTAGCTTATTATTGGCCTAGAAGTCGGTGCGCCAGAAAAAAAATTATATACAAAAAATAAGCTGATAAGTGATAGAAATACATTTGATTAATAATGTTTTCTCCCCCGGTGCAACTACTGCAGAAGTCATCAGCACCATCCTCTTTGTTTCGTTTTATACATCAATCGGCCTTCCTCCGTCAAAAATAAAATGTAAGGTTCATGGCACGAGAAAATCCTTAAATCCAATTTTAACCTAACTACATTGTCAACTGTCCAGCAGTGATGTTACACTCTTTCAATAACGAAACCCAGCAGAATAAAGACAACTAAAACTACCGTTAGTTGATGGTAGTTATAAATTTCAACTAAAATAGTGGGCAAAATATAAGATCAGAGCTCAAGAATACCTTAATTGAGGTAATAAAAGTGAGATATTCTAAAGAAGAAGAATATCTTTAACCCAAGAAAACATTGACTCATCACACTTATCGATCTTTTAAAAATTCATTAATATTAGTTAAAAATATATTTGTAATAATTTGAAAATTGCCAAAAAATTAATTATCGATAAATAATTTAAAAATTAATAAATAACAATTGAGAGGAAATCATTTATCGTTGTGATTGCGACTTTAGATATTGTCAGGGACGTCGTTTGGTTTTTTTATTATAAAAACTAAACCGACGTTTCGCCTTGAGATTCAAGCCTCCATTGGGGCTGTAACTATGTATTGCAATTAGTGTTTAAATTAATTAAGAGGATGTCATTGACCGTTGGTATTGTGAGGGTAGATATAGTCAGGGTTCATGGGCGTATATAGAAAATAATTTCGGAGGGGGCTGGGAAAATTTCGGGGGGGGGGCTGAGACCATTTCCGGTGTATGGAATACTAATAATTTAGATCTTAGAAGATTTTTAGCCAACTAAAACGCTATTACACCCAAAATAGAATATGTTTAATGAACTAAATGATCTTATTTAATTTATTTTTAAGGGTTTTATGAAATTTTTACCGATCAAATCAAACTTTCGGGGGGGGGGGGGGGGGGGGGGGCTGCAGCTCCCTCTGCCCCCCCCCCCCTTATATACGCCCATGTCAGGGTTTGGTCTACTACCATGGTATAAAACTACATTTCATATTAGAAAATGAGTCTTATTTTGGCCAACTTTACGGCTTGAAAAGAAAGCCTTCATCAGGCCTGTATAAAAAGGAGGAAAGAGTTAATACTGATATATATACACAGATGGAAAGAAATAAAAAAACATTATACATAGACATAGACATGACACATATGGTAAATGTATGTTATAGCTAGAGACATTAATTTACTATACATTTATTTTAAACTCTTGAACAACTTTAAACTCTTAAACTCTTTATTCACCATATATAACATTCATCTTTGTCTATTTAGGTATAATGTTCTTCATTTAATTTCATCTGTAAATACATTAGTATTAACTCTGTGGTCCTTGTTTTACAGTCGAAAACCAGAGCTAACAAAAAAATATTATTGGGTGGTTATTGCATTGCATGGTTCATTTGGGGAGCGAATTGGGTAAAACGGGTTAAAATAATTAAATGCCCCCCCCAAAAAATCTCTATCAATCTATCTTAATTCAGTAACACATAGTCACAATCTGACAGCATTACCTTTATTTTTTCATTCTTATTCCTTCTATGTATAAAATGATTATTAGCATTAATTTATTTACAGCTTCGATAAAGGCTTGAATCACAAACCAAAACGACAGCAAAAAACACACATTTTTTTAATAAAAAAATTAAGTTTTAATAACTACACGGCCGAACCCGGTGATATCTCCTTCGTTAATTATAATTGGAAATTTGCGATTTTTGTGCTGAATGTAATACTTATTTATGTGTACATTTCTTACGACTTACATGACTTACTGACGGAAGGTAGCCCGTACACACAAACAGTACTAACACATTTAAAGCATGAAAACATCTATTCAAAAATATAACGTACGTTTTAGGCAAATATTTTTATTTCCTTTTTGTTTTTATTCTATATAATGATTTTGATTAATAATTTTTGTTAGTTTACATATTTTTAGGAGAACGATCGTTTTGTTTTTTTTTATTTATTTATTTTTTTTTTTTTTTTTTTTTTTTGCTTTTGTTTCTTAGGACAACTTACCATTCGTAGATTTGACCAAAACTAACTGCCTTTGATTCTGTCGTTTTAATGAGTTTGTCGCCTCCGTTGCGATAATCACAATAAATAAATTATATTGTTCTCATTTTTTCTTTATTTCGGAAGGGAAATAAAAGGTAACAGAGGCTAAAAATAGTTCAGAGAGGTTTTTTTTTTTTTTCTGGCACCAATGACCCCAGTGGTTGCAGTGCCTTTAAAAAAAAAAAAAAAAAAAAAAAAAAAAAAAAAAAAAAAAGTTCAGAGAGGAAGAGAAAAAAAAAAGAATGGAAAGCTTTAAGGCTTATATGCTCCGTTGAGAATGAAGTGAAGGATTAAAAGTCCCCATAAGAGAGCTTCAAATTCATTAAGGGGCAATTCCTTGTCCCATAAACAAGCTTGCAATCCTTTAATTATCTTCTGGGTAGGCAGGTAGCCCTGTGAGCCTCCGTCCTTGTCTTTTCATACCTGTCCAGCCCTATATTTAACAGAGATTTTTTAGCATTCATTGTCTCTACGTGGGAGAGGGCATTGTTCTAAAATGTAATTTATGTGGTTTCAGTTTTTTTTGTGTGTGTGTGTGAATTTTAATTCCACCTGAGAATAAAGGATCAGTCTGATAGCTTATACTTTCCCTCAAAAACTAGTTCCATTACACAATTATTTATTAGACAAAGCTGCCTTATTGAATAGATTTATAAAAGTTGATCAAGTTTATTTGAATTGTTGGATGAGTTTTAGTGCGGTTCCTCCCTCCCTCCATAGGGATTCCTTAACTTACGAAAACGAATGAAACCATTTATAAGCGATATCTGCAACCGTGTACGAGAAAAATTGATAAAACTGCTTTTCCTAACTGTTCTTCAGCTTGGGTATTCAGAAACGTATGATTCTATTGGAACTGCTTTTCCTAACTGTTCTTCAGCTTGGGTATTCAGAAACGTATGATTCTATTGGAACTGCTTTTCCTAACTGTTCTTCAGCTTGGGTATTCAGAAACGTATGATTCTATTGGAACTGCTTTTCCTAACTGTTCTTCAGCTTGGGTATTCAGAAACGTATGATTCTATTCGAACTGCTTTTCCTAACTGTTCTTCAGCTTGGGTATTCAGAAACGTATGATTCTATTGGAACTTGTTCCAGACGTTTGACATTCATCTTATCTAAGATATTTTAATTTTTCCTGTGTTTGGAGGTAAGGAAATATTTAAAAAAAAATGTAATAATAGACATAAAAAGTGTTCAGTTCGTGGTATATTTTCTAAAATATTTCGAAAACGGTTGGGAAATCGTGTTAAGCGGAAGCTAACAATTCGAAAGTTGACTAATTTATCTAAATATAAGGTTGTGTTGTAATTTTCGATAGGGTGATGTCTGTCGAAGAACGAAGTGGTTAAATCTTTGAAATTCTAAGGTTTTTTTTTCTTCTGTACGAGGTTTGGTCTCTGTTTAACTAACGTTTCAATTTACTTGTTGTAGTTTTTCTAATTGCAACAGTAAAATGAATACATATTTTAGTGAAACAAGGTAAGAATATGAGAAGATTATTGGCAATAGTGTTTAGGGAATAGAGCTTTGAGGAAGCGGGAAAAGACATTTCCGCTTAGGATACTGTACGTTTCCTGTTTTGATACCTTAAATCTTCCTTCTCTTTGAGATGTTATTTTATAGTTTTTACGGAAGATCAAAACCTACCAAAAACTGCTTCTGTGCCTTTACCAATGGCACGATGGATTTGAACTGAACAGCGCAAAAATGACGATGTTCTTGCGAGTCGGACTTTTTACCAGCTGGAAAATTAACCTTGAAACTATCAAAGCTTAGTTTTCATTTATTGGGAATTATCTTATCATAACTTGGTAGAAAAGGCTTCATGGCATCAGAATTATATAAAAATGTTCCCTGGAAATTCTTGGGAATAAAAAAGAATGAAAAACGAGACTAAAAATACATAATATGACCTCGAGGACAAGACCTGTTTTATGAAATTAATGATATTTTCATTATTCTCTTATCGTACATTTCTCAACATTTTCCAATGAAAGTGGAATTTTATATATTAAAAAAATTAAATTAGATTTCTCTTCATTGTTATCTTTAAAAAAGTATCTTCTTTTGAAGTTTTACATCCAAACTTTTCATCCAATTTTTTATTGTCTGAACATAAGTTTTCACTTAGCCGAATTTGTATTATTCCGTGACTTCTAATCATCTCAACGGCTAACTATCCTGCATCTTATTAACGTTTACCTAGACGGCAGAGCAGCTCTATAATCTCTTCTACTCTTTTCCCTCGATGAAGAGGCAGTCAAACCGCAGTCTACCCTGTCGGAAACATTTTCTCTCTCCAGCCCAAACGATCGGAGAACTCGTGCCAAGTAGATTGTACTCAATTTCCGTCATGAAGAATTCCCTATATTTCCCTACATCGCCACAAATCAATTCCCAAAGTGCCTTATTTCTCCTAACCCTAAAATTCCTATTCGAAAATGTTAACTTCTCCCGTTTCAGATTCCCGCAATTTCTCCCTAATCTTCCAAATTAATTAATGCAAAATAACTTCTAAAAGAATCTAATGAAATGCACCGGATAGCCAACTATTTCTCCCCAGAAATGTACCCTCCAAGAAACCGAACTTTTCTCCCTCTCCTCCATAGGCTTGAAGAAGGCTTGAATTTCATGCCGAAACGTTGGCAGAAAAACAACTCATTTTTGGTATAAAATCTAGTTTCATTCAACATAAGACCTATTATCTACACTTCAATCTCATCGGCTGGCTATCTCTTTTCAATTACATTTTAAATACTAACCTTATTGCCCTCAATGTTCGTCTGAAAACAACTTCATTCATTAAATTAATTTTTGTATGATTTCAAAAAACACTTAACTAATTTGTCACCTCCTATGATTTATTATACATTATATTTTCAATGGCAGTTTTAGAGAAAATTAAGAGCATAAACAACATATCACTCTTGTTGCACTGCTCCAATAAATACATTTTGAAAAAAAAATAAATAAATAATCCATTTACAGTTTTTAGGACTATCAAATTTTCGCTAGGGTGTAATGATTCCCAGACGACCCGGTGGCCGTGAGTGTTAAGGCGTGAGCACTTAACTCCGTGCCAAGGGTCGTGGGTTCGATTCCCACTATGGGGTGGTGGCTTTTCTTTAGAAAAAAGAAAAGGCATATCCCTATAAAAGGGATATCCCCCCTTATCCCTATCCTGGCTATAAAAGGGTGGTAATCTATAGATAACCCGTCCCAAAATTCTTTGTCAGTAATAATGGACCTTACAATTTAAATAATTATAATGATTCCTAATAGATAGTATTACAATATGATAGGAAAATAACGGAAGTAGATGTTTTAGGAGTAGTCATTTTCCCTAGATTCCATTGTTAATTTGTCCGTACAGACGGTAATTTTTTTCTTCTTTGCATGAACATAGTGCATGAGTAATGCAAAATATTTGTATGTTGACACCATCGTTCCATTATAAATAGACTTCTACTCTGAATACAAATTATTAATTTGAGCGTTAATTTATTATTAAATTCTATAATTTTCCTGACAACCTAGCAATCAAATATTTTTCACAACCTTTCCCCTCTCTACATAATATGCTGTGGTGTAAACTCGCTAGAAACATTTCCTGACACTTCCATGACTTCTTATTCCTGTATGTTTCACCCAGCCTCTAGTCCGGTTCCTATTCAAGTTGTAGTAATTTAATTTCATATTTCAATTTTTTTTAATCTAATTTTGTCAACTTTAAAATTATTTTGAAGAGAAATTTGTTCCTAAATAAGAATACATTTTTTTTATTTTATTTAATTTCAAACGGATTTCGCTTCTATTGGGGCGGAGCAAGTGGACTAAAAGTCGAAATCATGAATGAAAGAATTCGTTTAAGGAAACAAAGCAATTCCTTAATGTATAAAATACAAGTTTTAGCACCATGAATGAATCTCTTTATTATTTAATTATATGCAATTAAATAAACCTGTCAACCAGGTTAGCTCTATATATGCTCTATGTTTGAATGATAGCCAACCAGTTCACTTAATTGGTAAGAAATACAAATGAACTGTAATCGAAACTTTTAAGTATGTCCATCCATATATTATGCCAAAGAAAAAAAAATGCTACTGACAAAACATGTTTAGTGATAACATGAGACAAAAATCAATATCAGATATTACATCCAATTACAGTAACAACATATTTCTATTTCTAGACTCCCCAATTAAATGAATATAAAATAGCATCATTATTTTGAGAGAAGCAAACATAGTTGGAAATATTCAAGAATATTTCTTTCCATGTCTGCGTTGTATTCTCGTCATTTTTATTCTTCTTGTATCTTGATCGTTATTATTTTCTAGGAAATATCCATTAAATCTCTTTTTGTTCCAATTATTAAAAAAGCATGATGTTAGATACCTTTGTTTTGTATTTATGTCAATATTCTTATTTTTATAAGACGATGGCCCTATTTATCGCTTTGTGTATTCAACGCGACAGAAGACCATTCATAGCATTTTTAATCTACTATATATTTGTCAAATACCACTCACTGACCTATCATCCCCCAGCCCAAACCGCTCGACAGAAAATTTTGAAATTTTGCATGGACACTCCCTATATAACGTAGGCGCTCGCTAAGAAAGGATTTTTTGATATTCAAAATTTTAAGCATTTTTAGGGGGGTTTAAAGTTTGAGTTGGTTAGAGAAGGCAAGCCTAGGCAGCCTGCGTTGCTAGGACGATAAAGAACAGCTGTTACCGTACATTATCTATTTCATAGTTTTATTTCTAATTGAGGTTAATTTCAACTATGATGGCAGACCTTGAATTACTAGAAATTAACTGTCCCTCATAGAGTTTTAATTGCGTTTCTTTTCTGCCTGTCCCCGTCAGATAGGCTTGCAATATTTTCGGAGAGTTTGGGGGGGGGGGGGGAATAAAAAGTGTACAAATTATAAGCAAAATGGTTGGTGAGTTTTAAGCCTAGCAACTAACGGGAAGGGGGAATCCTAAACTGTTAGTCTACCCAAACCTTAAAAATAAGAACGGAACTTTTTTTGCTACTTGATTTTCTTAAAACAATCTCTCAGCCAAATATTAGTGTCTGGCAGCTGGCAGCGCTGTGCAGGTAGTTCCGGCGTTTTACAGTTAGATTACTTCTGATTTCTTTGACACTGTGAGCAGTAGGAAAAGTAACCGATTTAAAAAAGATTCTTATAAACATGAATTCATTACTTTTTACATCTTACAGCCTTTTCCGGGACATTGATAAGATCGGGCGGGACACCGAAACAATTGCAAAATACCGGGACAGTCCCAGTCAAACCGTGATGTATGGCATATCCTTAGGTTTTCCAGGTGAGGTAATAATATCCGGAACCCTTGCACAGCCTCCTCGCCTATAACCTTGGTAATACTCGTAAATATATTGGGTGTTACCAAATGACTTCTTGGAAACATAAACTTTTAAATTTTAACGCCCATTGAATAAAATATAGTATGACGGGAACCGTGCTATAATAAACTGCACAGAATTGTATAGTAACGTAATTTTAATGAAACATTATTTAACGCAATAAAATAACCACTTATCTGCCGTGACGAAGCACGGGTATTCAGGTAGTCTACTATATACAGGGTGTCCAAGAACCTGGCGTCCAACTGGATTCCCACGATGCCCCAAGTTCTAACAGTACTCAGAAAAATATTTTAAAAAATCCACCCCATGTACTTACAGAATTATACTGATTTAAAAAAAAAAGGGGAAATGAGCACCCTGTGACATACTTTTGAATGCTGTGACTGCTAATGCTGATAATTTCGATATTTCTTGGAGGTTTTGTAATCTAGGGTATTGCTGTGTCTAAATAGAATGTAAAAATAAAGTACTTATTGTACCATTTTAAAATAAAATATTATTTTAACTAAAGGTGATATGGAAAACTATTGAATTTCGCAACTTTGACCGACTGTAGTGTAAAAAAAATGTACCAAAATAGTATGGCAAGTGACGTCAAATTTTGACGCGTTTATTCCTCTTTTTAAAAAGGTATAATACTTACACATTAATTTGAAAAAAAAAATTTTGATAATATTTTTACTCAACAACCCAATTTTTACGAAGTGCCTACCTACTAACGGTAACTGTCAGACCCTTTCTTATCTTAGAAACTGTTATGTTACTACTATTATTTACTTCGGTTCCAAGAGTGAGCAAGAAGGAAATACACACAGGTAGATGGGTTCCCAGTAGAATAAAAGCAAAGAATGTTAGTTTAAAGATATTTTATTACAATAAATGTTCAAAATGTTGACCACCCGCGGCAATACAAGCTCTCACTCTCCTTAAAAAGGACCGATTTATGTTTCGCGAGTAACTTTTTTGACGTATCACCTGCACTGCTTGTGTTATCTTCTCACGAAGGTCAGCGATGTCATTAATGGGCTTCGCATAAACGAGCTCCTTCATAGTTCCCCAGAAAAAAAAATCCAGCGGATTTAAGTCAGGTGAGCGGGCTGGCCACGGGATTGTTCCTGATCGCCCAATCCACCTGTTCGGGTATTGCTCGTCCAAAAACTGTCTAACGGATACGCGAAAATGTGCTGGACAGCCGTCGTGTTGGAACCACATATCTGGTGGGGTCTCTTCTAGTAAGTTTGGCAAATCATTTTGAAGAAAATTTAAATATGATTCGCCAGTCAAATTCTCGGGCATCTCAAATGGACCAATAATATTCCCACAGAGAATACCGGTCCACATGTTCACTTTGAACCGGTACTGGGATCTATCTTCTCGCATCAAGTGCGGATTTTCCACATGCCACTCGTGCAAGTTGTGTAGGTTCATGTAGCCATCCTTCTTAAATGTTGATTCATCTGACCACAAAATTTTGTCGATAAAGTTTTCGTCTTCTCGATGTTTTTGCAGGATTGTTTCACAAAACGCGACTCGGCTCGGATAGTCTCGAGGTAAAAGACTTTGCACTCGCTGTACGTGGTACGGATGATATTCTTCTTTTTGGAGAATACTGTGTGCTGTGCTCTTCGGTATCCCCGTATCAGCTTCTATTCCTCGCACAGAGATGCTTGGATTTGCCGACACCGCCTCTAAAACTTCATCGCGTATGAAGTCATTTACGGGTCGTCCTTCACCAGCTACTTGATTGGGGAACCGCCCGTCACATAGTGATCTGTGCACATTAATGAAAACTCGATGGTCGGGATATCGCGTAGCCCTCGGATACCTTTCTCTGTAAAGTCTCGCTGCAGCTCGTCCATTACCTCTACATTCTCCATAAATGTAGTGCATATTTGCGTATTCTTGCGGAGTGTAGGTCGCCATGGTAGCACACACAAAACACTAACTGTCCAAACACAGGCAAAGGTCGTCGTAAAGAGTTCGTTTCAAAGTCCAGAGCACAAAGAGTAATCGAGTCCAATAAACAAAGCTTTAAATCGTAGTACGTGATCAATGGTAACAATAAGAGAGAGGTGCGTAGTAACGGCAGGAGGCAGTGACGCGTACTGACCGTACTGTTATCCTAAATAGCACGATCCCAGATAGCGTCACTGTCTATCTCACTCGCACCTCTAACCTTTTTCTCCCTCACTCTTACCTGAATAATGGGGTACCATAAAGAAGAACCAGCAAATCGCAAAGATAGTTTCTGTCTTGCTCCCTCCTGTTGTAATAACGAATCACTATGGTGAGATGCATGCACATACCGTCCCTTACGGTCTAACCTGTTTTTTGAGAGGCCTGTTGTTATTTTTATGAGCATACAATAGTAATTCTTTAGAGGTTAGATTCAATTCGTCGTAAATTTTTCTTTCTAAGAATTCTGTAAGACATCGTAAAAATTGGGTTGTTGAGTAAAAATATTATCAAAAATTTTTTTTTTCAAATTAATGTGTAAGTATTATACCTTTTTAAAAAGAGGAATAAACGCGTCAAAATTTGACGTCACTTGCCATACTATTTTGGTACATTTTTTTTACACTACAGTCGGTCAAAGTTGCGAAATTCAATAGTTTTCCATATCACCTTTAGTTAAAATAATATTTTATTTTAAAATGGTACAATAAGTACTTTATTTTTACATTCTATTTAGACACAGCAATACCCTAGATTACAAAACCTCCAAGAAATATCGAAATTATCAGCATTAGCAGTCACAGCATTCAAAAGTATGTCACAGGGTGTCCCCTTTTTTTTTGAAATCAGTATAATTCTGTAAGTACATGGGGTGGATTTTTTAAAATATTTTTCTGAGTAAAAAATAAAAAATTTGAAATTTTGCACGGACAATACGTTTAGAATGTGAACACTCGCTAAGAAAGGTTTTTTTGATATTCAAATGTTTAAGTACTTTTAGGGTGGGTTGAATTATTAAGAAGTTCCTCATCGGCTCATAAACTGTCCGATTTTGATACAATACATTTGGTACAAAAATCTTTCTTCTCATTTAAAAGGTCAAGTTCATTAACCAGTTGATTCCGTTTACTGGAACATGGTTTTTGGAGCGAAATTTGTGCGAAAGATTCCTTAACATAGGAAAACGAATGAAACCATTTTTTAAGCGAGTTCTGTAGCCATTTACCAGAAAAATTGATAGAAATACTTTTCAAAACTAATTTTCTGTTTGGGTATTCAGAAACGAAGTATATTGAAAAGAATTGTACGAATGGTGATACAAAGTTTTCGGATCTCAGTATATTTTTTAAAATATCTCGAAAATGGTTGGGAACTCTAAATTTTCTGCAATAAGATTCTGTTGTAATGTTCGGTGGGCAGGGCCGCCACATGGGAGGGACAGCCGGGTACAGCCCGGGCGGTGGGGCGATGTCAATCGAAGAGATAAGTGCTTAAAACTTCGAATTTGTTAGTTTTATGCTTTGCAACGTGTATTTGTCTCTGTTTACCTAACTTTTTATGGGGCTGTTGTATTTTTTTTCTCTCCGACGGAAACAACACTCCACATGGTGTTTCCTGGGTAACTTTAAAGTCCGTGCAATAATAAGCTCTTTCTTGACAGTGGTCCGGAGCGCCCCAACGTCAAGAATCATTATGCATTAATTACTTATCAATTGATGAATAACATATAGTATGACGTGGTATAATAAAATGTACAAAATTATGTAGTAGCGTTAATTTTGATCATATCTTATTAAACTCAATATAAAAAATACTTATCGGCCGTGGTGAAGCACGGGTATTCAGCTAGTATTGCATAAATTAAAATTTAAATAACTTCAACACTTCCGTCACTACTCCTTTATTTTGCTCTATAGGTTTCATGTCTTCTTCACGCCTCTTCAGGAAGGAGGTACTTTACGGTTAATGTTAAGGCTTACAATCCCTATTTCTAATGGTGCTGAAATAGCGTTATAATAAATTAATAAACAAGACGTACAAACAACTTTGATTATTTGTTAACCGACGAAATAGGCCTAGGGATATTCAGGACTCAGGAAGAAAAATGGCGAATCTGAAAAATCGACTTTTTTTATTTTTATTTTCTGATTCAGAAAGATGTAGGTAACACGACGCTTAGCCTTGTTTTTCTGGTTTTTCCATCGCCTATGAAAAATTCAATGTCCGATTTTCCTAGAGGATCAGGGGCGAATCTCGGGTCTGTAACTCCCCATAGCATTTTGATCACTTGCATAAATTATAATTAAAACATTGAATTTCAATTACATACCTTTTCATTTAGTTTTTTGAAGCAGCATTCTTTAGACTTTCGCTCTTGCTATCCTGAATCACTTTCAGAACTTTGACCTCGATTTTCCTACATTCAGATTTCGGGATTCGCAATTGTTTGCATACATTCTTCCACAAGAAATTAAGTAAATGAAATTGTTTTCATTCATATAACTCTAAACTAGTTTGCCGATATCTTTATTGATAATCAAAAGCATTTTATTCTTTATTATAAATCGCAAGGGAGGAGTTTTATTCATTTTTTTTAATTTATGATATTTAAATAAGCCCATTCAGTTAACTTATAAATCAGTCCGTTTTAAATTTTTACTTATGTGATTTATTCTGACGATGGGGATTAATTTATCAGGTGTGCAGAATCAATTTCTGTAAAGTATTAGAGAGGTAGTTATCCTAGTAAAAAATTTAAAAAAAAAAAAAAAATGACTAAAACATATAGTTATATTTTTGAATTATAGTGTATTTAAATATATGGACTCGAATCGATGCATTTGTCAGTCTGTTTGCAAATTGGTTCTTCTTTTCTCCCCATTAAGTATGAATGGGTAATTAGGGTGTGCCCAATAAAAAGCCTGAATAAAATTACTTGATCTTGTCTAAAGAATAGTTTTTTCACAGAATTTGGTCGTGTATATATTTTCTCCTAATTTATGATCGCTCTTTTTTGCACTTTTTCCATTGTATTAGCGCAGCGTGTTAGTTCGTGTGGTATTGCACATGAAGGACGTCGTCACGGTGTTTAGGTCAGGTATGGTCGGTTTCTTATATCAATGACTTTGAATCAATGTAATATGCTAGTTTTTTTGTTCCAGAAATGTTTCTTTTTGTAAATATGTTTAGTATCATGGATTTGTGGACTAAATATTTTGTATGAACATTCCTGGAACTTCAGGAAGCTGTACAAATTTATATTTAAATGTTTGAATATAAGATATACATATTTTTAATAAGTTTTTCTATTTCTTTTATCTATTCGAAATTCGAAGAACAGTGTTACTGCAAAGTAATTGTTCTCCCAATTTATAATCTTTAGAAAACCTACGTGGAATTTAGAATATGTAGTCCATTTAAAGCGCCTTTATTTAGAAGTTATTCCTCGTTCAGTGACATTGAAACAGTTTCAAGACATTGCCGAGCCCGAATAATTGTTATTTGAGTAATGATAACTTATGAAGGTAAGTTGATAAATTAACCAACCGTTATTAAAGTTTTAGACTTTTGATTCATAACCTGTAGTCCGGGTGAAATTCTTGCCTTCTGAACACAAGTATTACATTCAAAATAATTGATTGTTCACATAACCGTTAAGAATAAAAAAAAAATGTGTGCTAATTTAAAACGTATATGTTTCAATTTTTTAGAAAAATAAACACGTCAGTTTGGGCTTGGAATTTTTTTTTTCCTTTTTTTACTTTCGTGTTCTTATAGATTTACGATGCTGAAATTTCATTTTAAATGGATCTCCCAAGACACCGCTTACGCCATGTTTTTCTTTAAGAATGAAGGAGAAACTGCTTCTTCAACTTACCGAAACCTTGTAGAAATATGTGGCGAAAATGTCATTAGTGAGTCACAATGTCAACGGTGTATGAATGATTTCGAGCAGCATGGGCGTATATAGAAAATAATTTCGGGGGGGGGCTGAGACCATTTCCGGTCTATGGAATACTAACAATTTAGATCTTGGAAGATTTTTAGCCAACTTAAACGCTATTACACTCAAAATAGAATATGTTTTATGAACTAAATGATCTTATTTAATTTATTTTTAAGGGTTTTATGAATTTTATACCGATCAAATCAAAATTTCGGGGGGGGGGCTGCAGCCCCCTCGCCCCCCCCCCCCCCCCTTATATACGCCCATGACGAGCGGGAAACAGCAAGCTTGAAGACGCGCCTCGTACTGGTCGACCGAAAGTGTTTGACGACAAACTCCTGCAGCCTACTGTAGAAGAAAATCCTGTTGCAACAGTCGAAGAGGTAGGAGAAAAACTTGGATCGACACATTCTACAGTCCAAAGAAATAAAGCGACATTACTTATGGGATGACCGAATAGAATGTATTCTATTCTACAATCACATAATAAACAGTCATTTTATTTCTACTAAAGTAACTTTAAATACTACTGAGTAAAATAAACAATTATTTGTTCAGATTCTTAATATCATTTTGTTTTCATTGATTTACAAAATGATCAAGCTATTGCTGGTCAATATGTAAACAGGAAATCCCCTTTCTAAAATGACCCTTCCCACCGCAGAGGTGAAAACCCAATTACTCACTATATCTGGATACAGGTCGAGTACCACTTCATGTTTATACAGCCAAGTTGTACCTTAATTACATTGTTATAGTCCTCACCGCAACGGATTAGAGGTTAACGAAGCAGCTCTAATGGTCCAATAAACAAGGGGAGATTTTTACAATTTTTTGTGAGGTGAATTTTTTGATACTTCTTTGACCCAGAGTAAAATGACTGGAAGCAATATCGGTTGCTGTATTAAAGTAATTACAGTTTAAATTAAGTATTAAACACTTTCTAACTGAATGCAGATTTACGCCTCGTTCACACTGGATGCGTATTTGAGGGATTTATTGCTATTACAATGTCAACAACTACCCACCATCTTGTCTATATATATATATATATATATATATATATATATATATATATATATATATATATATATATATATATATTGTATGAGTTTAGAAAAACGGGGAAGTAAGGAAGAAATCACCAACTCAAAGCTTTTTGTTCAATGCAGTCGGTGTATTGCCGTACAAAAATTAATAAACATATTTATGGTGGTGTAAAATAATATTTCAACTGCGTGATACAGTAAAATGCCAACTGCCTGAAAATCTATCAATGATTCACTAATGACCAAAAACAATAATTGCATTTTGATTTTATAAGAGGCCTTGTAAATTGATTACTTGACCCTCCGGTCGTATTAGCGGAAATCTTGTGTCATTGATTATTGATTTCATATATTATTTTTTTTTATTACACTATTAAATTTGTTTTAAAATATTTATTATTACTAATTTACTTTTTGTTTCATATTTTTCGTTATTTATTATTTGATTTTTTATTTAACTTCTCATAAGTTTTGCCTTGGCAATTTATAATGATGCTTCATTTTGTTCTTAAAGTTAATATATTCCTTTTTATTTTTTGATATAATTCTAAACATGTTTTATCACTTTTCATAGTGTTCTTACTCATAATTCTATTAAATTACTTTTGGATCTCATAACGCTTTTGCATATATTGAGTGGAGTTTTTTGCAATTTGTTCCTTTTTTCAATGTTTCATAGTTGTCACTGTTAGAATTATTACTTTTTTAACTTTTTTTTTTGTTTTTTGTAATTTGTATATATTTAATGAATTCTAGGTATGTTATGTATGTATAAATAAAATAATTTCATTTACCTATCATTAATTAGTGAAATTCTGCTTTGAGTTGATTTATCCAAGTTAAATAATCAGAGTTACCAAACGAGCCCCTATAAACTGCAAGTAGATAAGCACGGGGTATGATCTCCTGTAAACCCTCGGAAAGATACACAAAACTGGTTAAGGGTTAAGTTTGCATAAGCGGCTTACCTGAGAGGTTATTATTAACAGAAGGCTTGTTATCATGGTTGTTGGTAGGAGGTTATTATTGCTCCCTAATTTATATTGTGTAACATGGAACCAAATAATTTTATCATTACTCAGTCGACAATACACGTCGCATGGTTAGGTAGCTCCTGATCGACATCAAAACGAGATTCGACTACAAAAATAACTTGCAATCGCTAGAATTAAGTTTTAAAGTGACGACTAGAAGTTCTGACGTTTCATAACTCATATAATGTCGAAGAAAAGCGGTCGTTCAAATTTTCGTGTAATTGGTTAATTACACTGGCACACAAAATAAAAAAGTGTTATTTTCCAGAGACACCTTACATGTATTCTTATGTATTTCTACACACTAACTCCAAATCCGCTTCAGTTCAGCACGTCAGGTTTAAGGGCATTTGTAGGTCAAATTTCCTATGAAGTCATTTTAGAAGAAATAACTAGAGCTTCCATGGTTTTGAGGGTCCCTGAATTCGATTCCGAGGTCTGTTCTACCTCTTCGACGCAATATCAAGGTCATTTCAAACAAAAAATGTCTATTTAGCACTAATGAATTTTTGACTGCAGATTCATTTCTTTGCAAAATAAACATATTTATCCTTGAAATTACCTTGATTTTCCGCCGATGGGGTAAAACAGACCTTGGATTCGATTATCGAGTTATTTTTTCTAAAATGACATTATACGAAATTTGACCTCCAAATACCCTAGAACCTAACGTGCTGGGGTAAAGCGGATATGGAGTTAGCGTGTAGAAATGCATAAGAATATATGTATGATGTATTTGAAAAATATCACTTTTTTACTTTGTGTTATCGATTCTAAAATCGAACAATGTTTGTTTCCAGAGTTATTTATTTAAATTATTCTGCCTCTAACAATGAGGGAGATTCGGAGTGCCGAGTGTCCGATGCCTAATAAAGCAAAAATGATACTTTATGCTATTTTAACAACAAATTATGGATAATAATTTTTCACAATTATATATTAGAAAATTACAATGGTAAAATATTTGTTACATGATCAATAAAAAACCTTCTATAAGGATGCGTTGAACCTAAGCACATTCTACGCTTCTGAATTTCAAAAATACATCTTTTCTTGAACTTATTCTTGGAAAAGTAAAAACCCCCTAGTAAAATAAGCCTCATGGGGTTGGTTATTTGCATTAAGTCCAAGTTCCCGGAATGTCACAAGCCTTCCTAATTTGGGACTCAGGACTTCCAAGCGGAGCCTTATCTGTCAGCCCGCATACTAATTAAAAATTTCTTTCTTTCCCCTCATTATATGTACTCTTATTTCTTGGATGTCAAATGTTTTGAAATGTTCTTAATTTTATTTTTAAATGTTCAACTTCTGTCCAATTTGTGACTGACTGTGGCTGGCCTTCATTTTAAGTATTATGCCAGAATAAATATTCAATACTCACATTTAGACGAATTCAATTAGTATTTAAGCAATTGAAAATCAATCCATACTATTAAAACATTTTCAGCAAAGCGCGTTACCTTTTAAATAATTTTCAATATTAGTATTTTTGTTTGTACGTTTATTTAGTATTTTTTTCGGTAATGTCGGCAACGATTACAGACGGGAAATTATCATATCGTATTTTTGAAAACTCTTCTTTACTGAATTTTATCTTTCTAGCGGTCGTTATTATTTATTTCTATATATATACTAGTTTGAAAACAAAAACAATTATATCGAATGTAATTCTTAGTGTAGAATAACATTAACTATTCAAATAATTAATTATTTTGCTTACGGACCCTACAGTCTCTAATGCCACAGAAACTTCTACCAACACTGACCATATGTTAGGACTCCTAATTATTGAATGACTGACCTTAAACCAAATTTTTCTCTATGATTACTTAACACAAAATGAACTGAGATCAAAAATCCCGAGGCTGTACGAAGTACTTACTAATTCCAATATATTTTTGCGCTTTAACGCTGATGTATACCTATAATAGCGATCATTTCTCTGTTTATATTCAACAATAGATTCAACCTGCAATCTTTCAAAATAACCCCAAATACAATTTTAATAAAGCTGACTGGACGAAAAGTTCAAACCTTCATAATTGAACAATATATCTTCAAATGCAATTAGAACAGTCTTAAACTTCAATAATCCTACAATCCAATTCCAAAAAGTACTAAAAAGCTTTCAGAAAATCCATCAACATAGAATTTGATCAAATATAAAATCAAGCTAAGGCTATTTCTCGAAGAGTCATAACAGAGAGCAAATCGACCTGTTGGGAGAAATGTTTGACATCCCTGAATTGACTCATCCTCATCTGATGTGTCAAAACATAGAAAAATATTCATAACAGACAATACAAACAGGCTATAGCTGGACTCGAAATTAACGGCCAAATAATTACAAACCCTCAGCTCATTAACTGACTATCAAAACTTCTAGCTCCAAAAATTACAATAGGACCTTTCTAGCTCGTATGACGCTGGTCGATTCAATTCCAATAAATATCAACTACATATATCCATTACAGCCCATTAAACGAACCACTCACTGTGGACGATTTTTTTTTTTTTTTTATATTTAGTTTTTGTTGTGCTTATTCTTGATATATTTCTCACATTTCTGAACCTTTTCACCTAAAACGTTCATTGTAAAATATGCACATTACTTATATTACAATTTTTTGTTGACTTTATTACTCATTTAATGGCTTTTTATGGAAAACTTTTACTTTTAAAATTAATTAATTTAATTTTTTAAAATAAAGTTATAAAGAGAATTACATACTTTTTCAAGGAAGGGGGACTCTTCAAGCCCAAACATTTTTTTTCTCATTTAGAGGTGAACAAAAAGTTCAGAAAAAGCTTATCACTATATTATTATTGGTGTATATATTTCTGAAAAATACATTTTTACTCTAATTTTTCCAATTTTTGTGCACAATACACGAAGAGATAAGAAAATAAGAAGGAAAAGGGGCCCACAAGACAAGCCCCCCTTGGGCTCCTAGGGTTAATTTCTCACCATGCCATTCCAAATCTTTCGGTGAAATTTGTAACTATCGAGCGTAAAAGGGAGGCGTAGGGTCTAAAATAAGGATTTGGAAATAGATTGAGTGCTGGCGATTACGACGCTGCTCAATATACAGCGATTTAATATTAACTGTTCCCATGTTTACAATCACTGATAAAAGTGTTAAGGTACTTTTATTAAACAAGCAGAAAGTCAAATGTTAAAATAAATGAATACGCCTTAATACTACTAATTTTAATTCAAATTGTTCTACCTATTTCACGTTTACGTTAATGCCTTTAGCTCACTAAGACTAGAAAAATATCCAACCTTCTTCTGCTTGAAGAGCTATTTAAGAATTGCCATTTTTTTGTTGTAGTTCTCCTGAAGAGCCGTCAAAATAGTTGTGAAACTGGTTTTAACAAAAATGACTACTTTGTAAAGAAGTATTTTTATTTTAACATTTAACCTTCTGCCTATTTTGTACATTGAAAATTTCGGGCAATTTTTGAGAAGCATAAGCGGTCCTTTCAGAAGCGGTTATTTTAATTTCTTTATACTTTACAAGTTTTGAAAGGGGTGGGGGGTTAACTTGTTATTTAGTAGTCAGATATGAATAAATAAAAAAGTGCTATTCATCGGCAGGCATCGCTTCACATGGAAAGTGGTACATCTAGTGGAAAATCGCCCGCATATTGCCACTGGACGATTCTATAGAAATCGAGAGAGTCCATTGAGGAATCTATAGGTATTGGAAATCGAGTGAAATGAACTATAAAATGGCTTTTTTGGCAAACCACCAGCCTTTAAAAAAAAATGACCTCTGCTCTCTGAGTGAAATGGCTAAATTTGTTTTTGGAATCCAACTCTTTTTTTTTTTGTTGTTGATGTTTAAAATCGTCTATTTTTATTTAACTCTACAATATAAGAGGACTACGATAAATACACCTTTTTTTTTTTTTTTTTTTTTTTTTTTTTATTTGGAAGGGGGATTAATGGCATGATTAATGGGTACGTTTTCTACCTTAATTCCACAGCAAAGTTATCCGGTGTTTGTGTATGTATATAAACCAAAAGGGGAAAAACATAGAAAATAATACTTATTAGAGCCTTCAAAAAAAATTATATAATTTTTTTATAATATTACACTTAGATTGGTTTCAAGAAATTAAATCAATATTTAATAATTGGGTGTAAATTTAAGGGTTACCATTTCATTTACGTAATTAATACGGTTGTTTACAAATCCATAAACACTCCTGTGATTTTAATCTAACTTATAATTATTACAGAGTGTTTACAGTCAAATTCTATATTATCTATATATCTATATGTTACAGTCAAAATTCTATATATCTACATACTACTGTATATATATATATATATATATATATATATATATATATATATATATATATATATCTACATACTATACAAGTTACAAAGTCAAATTCTATATATCTATATGTTACAGTCAAATTCTATATCTATACATCATTAACGAAACCGTATAGTTTAAACAGATAAATAACTTTTGTGCATAAAAAGTCAAGTACATTTTGATTAGGATTGAGAAAAAATAAATGAATCATTTGAAAAAAATTCAAATTATAGCCAATATCTCAATTTATTTTTCTGGAGAGAATATTATATATGATTCAAGGTTCATAAACCTTGAAAAATATTTTATGATTTCGCTATGACACTAACTAATTGACATAGGTCTGGAATTGTGCAATTTCCGATATTTTGCTTTTAAACTTTTAAAAATGTTTGTTTTTAACGTTATAAAATTGTTTTATTGTCAATGTAATTTTAATACTTGATTGACCATATGAATCACTCCCAACCAGAAGAGCGAACTCGCCAGTTCATGTTTACATTTTACCGTGCGTCTCGTCCGTAAACAGCGCACAGTCCAGTAATCTACATAGAAAAACACGAAGGTACGGTTTGAACGATAGCTGCTCGCACCAAAAGGGAGACCTCTTGCAGTTTTCTCTGCAATTGCATTTAGCGACTTCGCCCTACATGTATGTATATCATATGTCCCATGAGTCAAATGTTTGGCGCTAAAATGGTCTAATGCAGAGGCAGGTATAATTCGAACACAGAAAAATAATCATTTTTACCATTTGATCGATGTAGATTTGATGACTCGTTATTAGGAAAAAAAAATCATTAGTGCAAAACCGCAAGAAAATCGATAAACATCTTTAATGGAAGGAAACCAATACTAGCGAAAATTAATACTCGGTTTTCTCTGACAGGTGGTCCTATTATAGACAAGAATTCATCTAGTCTTTAAAATATTGCCTACGTTTGCTTAACTGTTTTCAAGATATTTAATAAAATATGCGGTATTATTTTTTATTTTTATTTATTTATTTATTTTTTACATAGGTACTCGTACATATTAAATTATATTATTACATATTATTTTTTAACTTGTTTATACTTGCAATTTTAGAACTTTAATCACATTTTCTTTCAGCTTGCATCATTTTTGTTTCCGAAACAAAAATTCATTGGTTTTTCATTGTCGAATTCCCACACAGTACTATTTATATTCTGTGAACTCGGAATATTGTCCAAAAAAGAGTTGACTGAGTTGACCTTTCGTTTTAAAAATGTTATGTATTTATATATACACAAATTTAAACGATCTCTGAGTTATTTTTCTTGACTCGTAGAGAAACATTTCTTGATGGTACTCGCGGAGAACGCCTCAAACGGGTTTCCTTCCTGTTAAATTGTATGTTCAGGGTCCCTCAGGAAAGAATAGCTCGAAGGACTAGTTTCCATAAATATAGGAAGGGAAGGAATAAGTTGAAATGGAGAATTGCTATTATTTTTCTATTGATTTCCGTAAAATCCCAGAACTGGTGCTGTTATACTTTGTTGATCCAGTGCAACATACAAGCTAGAGATAAGGTGGTTCTATTTTATTTGCACTTCTATGCTCATGCTATACGACCTACGGACCCTGCCAGGTCGTGTTAATTATATTTTGTCTACCTTTTTTATATGTAGAGATTATGAAAATAATATATGATGTTGATAGCAAGAATGGCCTGGCTTTATGGAGGTAATAATATTTATTAGAAATATAAATTAAAAAAAATAAAATCCCTACTGATCAATAACGAATTTCTGCTCTGAATTTAATTCTCGCCAAAAATAGAATACACCCATTATTTTAATTAATTTCTTAGAGGTAGAGAAATTAATTAATATGATTATTCCTTATATTGTACATTCGAAGAAATCCCCCCCCCCTCAAAAAGCACTCCAATAATCCTGGTATTTTGTTAAACACAAGGCCAGAACAAACTAATATTTCTAATTCGTCTCAGGCCGCCATGGATTGAATTTGAAGTTAAAAAGGTTTCACTGGTGTAAAGAAGTTAAAAAAATATTGGCTACGAAGTTTCAGGCCACGATAGAATTTTCCAATAATCCTGCTGGACATGACAAAACTTTTCATTTAGGAAAAGTCAACTCTGAAAGCTTTTGGTGCCCACTCCGGAGGAAAGGCTGTCAAAGTTGTTGTAGGTTTAACTAATGTTTTTATCCCTACAGCTCCAGATTGGCTCACTTACCCTGCGGGTCTAATGGACTGCTCGCAATGGAGTTGAGGGCTTGAGCCTGTTACTGTTCGGAAAATGTTTCCCCTGAGCAGGTATTATAGACTTGAATCCATTCGAGAATCCAAAACTAGAAGCCGTCATTCAAGTTCAGAATCCTTTTAGTACGTTTCCCTCCTCACTCCTTTGGAAAAGGAATTTTGAATTCAAAAGGCCAAATTTGTTAAACAGCGTAATTTTCCTACTAAACAATGTTCTTTCGGTGCAATTCGAGCTATAAAAAGTGTAGCGCTCAGGTTTTTGCTTTAAAGGTATTTAAGGTCTAGAATAAAATACATTTCAGTGGGGTTTCTCTAATTTCTTTCGGCAAAAGTGAACAACAAGTATAATTCACGATCGCTAATTTCGAAGGTAGATTTAGCCATAAATTCTATAAGAAAATGTGTTTTGTTTTTTCCGACGTTATTCTAGAAATTTAAATTCGGTAAGTCTATTTTCATCCTGTAAATATTCATTTAATATCGATTCCTATGCAACCCATTTAAGTTTTAAATCTCTGTTTGTCTACCCTTGATATAAGCTCTATCTATAACCCACATTTATCATTCATCCTTGTCTATGTATAATGTTTTTACTTTTATTTCTTCGGTATGTAAATTAGTATTAACTTTATCTTTCTTGTTTTACATCCCTGAGAAAGGCTTGAATTTCAAGCCAAAACATCAGCAAAAATAAAACACATTTTGTTATAAAAAGTGTAGTTGACCTTAAATCTACATTCGTAATCTTGGTTTTGTTTACACCAAAATAACGGGAAGTTGGCAACGTTTTTATTGAACTTATTCCGTTTGTACTATACGAAGTTTTAGAATAAAAATATTTTTTTAACAGCCCGAGCAGATTTGGACTTTTCCTATTTTTGTGTAATGAAAATGTAAATTCTTCGTTTTTGGAACGTGACCTTTCAAATGGGGTTTTAATGTAGTTTTTTTATTGGATGATATTAGAAAAACTAGAATTTTAAGTTGACTATTCCCTTAATTTTCTTTTATAATTCATCCTTGTTATTGATTTCATGGATTCTTGGGGTAAAATGAATTTTTCAATTAAAAGCTGCAGATAAAATGAGAAAGATATTTTCTATAATTTGGCTTGAATATATATATATATATATATATATATATATATATACATATATATATATATATATATATATATATATACATATATATATATATATATATATATATATATATATATATATACATATTTTTTTGTGATTCCTATCCTTAACCCTTCAAACGCTCATCCCGCATATATCTTATCTCAAAGCTACTTATATCACCTTTCCGCAAGACAATGAGCGGCTCTAAGTTTAAACTCGAAAAAAAATAGTGCTAAAAATGTTTCTGACATTGTAGCCATTTAAGCGCCTAAAACCTCTCTCTCTTTTCTTGAAGTTTTTTCATCGTTAGGTATTTAAAAGTTTTATCATTAAAATTGGTTTTTGAATATAAATTAATCTCAAAAGTACCAATACATTTGAAAACAAGAAATACACAAAGTTTCTATTCTGAGTTTTCCAGCTGATACCAGAGACAAGCGCTAATATGGTGCAGTTCCTGATAATCGGATTATTTTTTATCAATGACGTTAGTCAGAAATAGCGAAGCACTTACAAGCTCACCTATTACGAGGGCTGGAACATTGTTTGAAATTGCGTTACTCCAGGGACAAACTTCTCTAGAAATGAGATTACTCTAAATTTGTGGAAATGGCAGGGTAGAAGATGTTTAGCAAGATAAATTTAGTCGGAAATGGAGAAAGGGCTAAAATTAGAATTAATGAATGAATTGCTTATGCTAATTTGGAGGGAAAAGGAATTAGAGAAAACAGAATGAAGAGTACAATTCCTAAAAAAGGATCCATTACAATTAACACCTCTAATACATCTATTTAAATTACAAGGTTAATAAGATAATTATTTGGTACGAATCATGTACCAAAAAAATAAATAGATCCTTTATATACATAAAATTATCATTATTGCTGTTAATTTTTGGAATGGGTATTTATGGTTAGAAAATTCTTTAAAAATAAAAACCACATCTCTTATTAAAAATTATTCTTCAAAATTGCAATTCTAAACCCCAAATGGTTGGATAATCTATAAGAAAATTATTATTCTATAATAATGAAAATGAATAAAGAAAAATAAGGAACTAAATAAAATAATCTCAGAACTTTAGTAAATGAGTCTGCCATAGTTTGTTAAAGACTACTAACTATTAATTTCAATTGCTGAATTTCAAAGTATTTAGGACTACTACGTAGTAAGGTCCATAAGTTTCCGGTCTGGGATAGAAGGAAAGGTGAAAGAAAAAAACTGGTTTTACTGTTTTTCAATATATTCTCCTCTAAGTTCAACACACTTAATACAACGCTTTGGCAACATTTCAATACCATGAAAAAAATAATTTTCTTCTTTGTTAAAAAAATGTTCTTCCACTTAAACCGCCTTCCACGTAGGTCAGATTTTAACTTAGAGAAAAGGTAGAAATCGCTAAGGGCCAAGTCTGGGCTGTAGGGTGGATGAGAGATTTCTTGGAATCCACAGTCCTTCATGTCAATGCTGTGTGGACAGAGGCATCGTCGTGAAGGACACCTCTGCTTAACTTCCCTCGCCTCTTCTCTTTAATGGCGTCTCGTAACCGGTGAAGTAGGGCTGCATAATACTCACCATTCATTGTGGTATTCCTTTCTTTAAAATCTATCAGTGGGATTCCTTTACAGTCTCAAAAAATTGTGGCCATTACCTGTTTTGTTGACTGCATGACTTTTGCCTTTAAAGGAGGCGCTTCTCCTGGTCTTCTCCATTCCATGGACTCTCTTTTGCTGAGTGGGTCATAATATAGAACCATTGTCTCATCCCCAGTTACAATTGAGTCCAAAAAATTCCTTGGGTCGGCATTATACTCGCGTAAAAATTCATTGCGGCAGTGAACTCGTTCCTGTTTTTGAGCAGCTGAAAGAATTTTTGGAACCCATCTTGCACTAACCTTGTTCATATGCAAATGTTCTTTGATGATCCCCAAAACACTTGTCTTTGAAAGCCCTAACCTCGCTGCTATTTCCTTGGTTTTTAGTCGCCGGTCAGACAGCAATTCAGATTCCACAAGTTGGGTTGTTTCAGGAGTGACAGCTTCCAATGGGCGACCGGGACGTGGGTCATCTTCTAGACTTTCTCTCCCTAACTTAAATAATTTTGCCCATTTTTTCACTTACCACGTATCTACATTTGAGTTAGCGGTTACATGGGTACTAAATTTTTCTTTATTCTTTAAATTAAAGCTTGAAAGAAAAAGTCACTTCCTTTGTTTACTGTTTTTTTATATTATATTGTGTTCAATAAATATTAAAATTTCTAACCATATATTTTCTAATTGAAATAAGTGTAATTATTATTGGTGACCAATCCTATTTAATTGGGTATTTTCTAAAATTAATTCCTTTTTTTCTAAATTACCTAGGGAAAACGAAGAAAACATTTTTTTTTTAAACAAATACAAATTATTTTTTAAGATATACCATTTTTTAAGATATTCTCTTGGTAAATTTTTATAATGAAGTCTTGTAGGTTATCTGAGTAAGTTTGAGATAAACCAGGAGTGGACAGAAGTCTGTAAGGGAGTTTTCTTATCGAAGCTTCTCTCGGCGAGCAATCTCTTCTACTTGATTGGCAAGTGCAATTAAACTTCTTCGGCTTATAGTTTAAACGAACTTTCAGTCAATAATCGGAGAAATGTCTAAATATTCCACTTTGACCAATACTTCGATACATTTATTTATATATAATATTAAATTTTACATCTGGAAATGAAGTTTTTCATTAAATTATACTGTCTTACGTCGTTTTGGATAGTTACAAGTAGGGAATGGATCTTCAAGTAAAATAAAATTCAAAATATGTACATATATATGTTACTATCTATAATGAAAAATGTATACAAAAATTGAAAATATCTAGTAAAAAAATACTTAAAACACTATAACATATTGAAAATAAAAGCATAATTAATTAATAAGAACATTATGATAAATGGAAAGAAAAAAATTACTAAAAATAACATGCAGAAAAATAAAGCATAAATAAATTTAGGTACTCATTTTAAAAGGGGTAAAAAAAAGTTGAAAATTTCTACAGATGAACATCATTTTGGAAAATAGTTTGCAACAACATGCATTTTAAAATTATCAAACGTGAAATGACGCCTTTCTGATATCATAATGGAAGTATACAGTGGTGGGGTCACCGATACGGGAAATATTTTTTTTTGCTTTTACTTTTTCTTTGAAAATATTTTTGCATCTGACACGTGTCCGAGCGTTTCGTCCGATGTGCCTTAGGAGCTAAGAAATAAAATAAAATAGGTTTAAAATGCTTTATTTTATATTTCAGGTTTGAAAAATAATATCGACATGATTCTTTCGCTAGTTAATTTTTTTTAGAGAGTAGTGTAAAGGAATAATACAATTGTTAAACAATAATTTATTATATATTGTTTTAAAACGTATAGACCATTAGCGCCAGGGAAGCATGGCTGCCAGCCAACTTAAAACGTGCAGAATTTCATCAAGAATTACGATTTAAGAATCAGAAAAAAATGTAAATACAGTAACGTCCATTCCCTTGTAAGAATACAAAAAGTTATATTACAAGTTATTAATATATTAACCGTTTGAAGATGAAAACATTAATACTGGCGTTTGTCGAAAGTTATTCACAGTTCTGTTTTTAATTAAGTGACTAATCAGCCTTTTGATAATAGAATGTTATGTTTAGACTTCATCGATATTTAAAACAGCTTACAACAAACACAGCTTTTTGTTGCTAAGTAGATGATCTTGAGTTATGACTTGGTTGATGTAGAGGAAGATTCGCGTGCACTGGAGACTATGTTCAGTTTTAGGCTCCTGAATAGTTCTGCGACGATGCGAAGCATGTAGAGCTGTTTTAATAAATTCATGATTTTGTTAATTTGGAATTTTATTTATTCACTTTTTGCCTACACAAGAAAAAATGTCGAGATATGAGTCACTATTTATTTGAATAATTTTAATTGTATGTCGTTTTTCACTCGTTCGCAGCGCTATATTACCAATTTGGGAAAAATAAAAATTTAATAGTTTTATTTGTTTAAATTTTAACACCCTCTTATACTTAATACATATTTATCTACAGGTTAATGCTTTTTTCTAGCCAGGATTCGTCTGATGCGTTTTCTATTTTCTGAAGAAAAGCCACCCCCTATAGTGGGAATCGAATCCATGACGTTTTGCACGGAGTGGTAAGTGCTCATGTCTTAACACTCGCGGCCACCGGGCCTCCTGGGAATCATTATATCCCTGCGAAGGTTAGTATTTAAAATGAAATTGAAAAGAAATTGTCGACCGATGAGATTGAAGTGTAGATATTCGGCCGTATGTCGACTACATTTTATACCAAAAATGAGTTATTTTTTTGCCAACGTTTCGGCATGAAATTCAAGTCTTCTTCAAGCCTATGGAGGAGAGGGAGAAAATATCCGTTTCTTGGAGGCTTCATTTCTGTGGAGAAATGTAGTTGGCAGTCCGGTGTCATTTCATTAGATTGTTTTAGAAGTTATTTTACATTAATTAATTTGGGAAATTAAGAAGAAATTGCGGAAATCGGAAACGGGAGAAGTTAACATTTTCGAATAGGAATTTTAGGGTTAGGAGAAATACTTTGGGAATTTGTTTTGTGGAGATGTAGGGAAATATAGCGAATTCTTCGTGACGGAAATTGTGTACAGTCTACTTGGCAAGACTTCTCCCATCGTCTGGGCTGGAGTGGGAAAATGTTTCCGACAGGGTAGACTGCGGTTTGACTCCTCTTCATCGGGGGGGGGGGGAGAGTAGAAGAGATTATAGAGCTGCTCTGCCGTCTAGAACACCGCCACCCATAGTGGTCATCAAACCCGCGACACTTGACACGACGTCCAACGAGTCTCAAAATATTTAAATTTATCCACAATATATTCTCAAATATATATGTGCACAGCAGATGTTAAATCAAGTAGTCTCTAGGCCACCTCCGCTTTAGTCTTCTATGAGGATTTTGTGGATTTTTGAACGAGGATAGAGAATTTATCAAAGGATTTGGATGGCCAGGGAGATTGAAATGAAACTTCTGATAGACTGATTTGGCCAGGGATTGGATAAAGGGGATATTGAAGACATTATGGAGGGTTAGGTTCGAGACGTAGTAAGGAGCATTAGATATTCCTCAAAGGATTTTGGATTGTATTGTTTATATTCTGTAGGAATTGGAAGGTTTAGTGGAACCCCAGAGTTCTAGTCCATAAGTCCTTGTTGGTCGGAGTACGGTATTGTATATAAGTCGTTTGTTAGTCAATGACAGTTTCGAGCGTTTGTCCAATAAGCGTGATAAAAGTCTAAAACTTGTGGTTCGTTCCTGTGTTTTCTGCATTATGTGTGGCTTCCAAGTTAAGCGTCATCCAGATGTTCTCTCAATAAATAAGAATGTATTGTGAAGCTTGGTCAGAGCCCTTCCAAAACCTATACAGACCTTGAACTAGTCATAGTCGTATTAGTGTATTTTTCTGAAAGAAATCAAAATTACTTTAAATCCCAATTTATTCACAAAGACAAATAATAGCAGAATGGAAACCGAAGAATTGGAGCAATGAAGACCCCGTCCTAAATTGCTGAGGATAAGGAATAATAAGCAGTGGCTCGTCCATAATGGATCCCATCGGGGTTGAAAGAAGCAAAGGGAAGAAGCAAAAGCAAGGGAACCAAAGGGTTGAGCAAAAGGAAAGCAAGAAAGCCGCTTGATGAAAGGCGGTTATTGCTTTGCTGGAAGAAGCGTAATGTAGTCAAAAGTGTTACCCAAGTCTGGCCAAAGGGGGACTCTGTGATTTGCATAATGTGACCGTTGGCCCTCTTCTAGACTTGCATGAATTACTGTCAAACTGCGTTTTTTGTTATTTCTCTTTCTTTACTGTTTGTGAGTACATGAGTATCTATGCTCGACCGTTCGTCGGCAAGATTAGGGAGCTTTTTGTTCGAGGAACATTACACCCAGGGGATGGAGGGGACATGGACGATGTATATATACGGAAGAAGGAAGGAGGGGAGGAATCGTACAAAACGTTTCCACGTTGATATCATTATTTGGGCAATAAGTCTTCCCTAACTGCCCAATAACCTTGGGAATCGATATAGGACGGAAACAAGATCTGCAGCTATTTCTCCTTGGGAGAGGAATCTGTATACAAATACATAGTCTTAAACAACCTTCCCATTTCCAATACATTTCTAAAATTGTCTTTTAGCTTACTCAGTGTTTATTGTCACTGCGAGGGAAATTGTCCTTCCTTCGGAATTATATTGGTCTCTTAAATCTATTTTTTCAATCTATGAAAATTAGTTTTTCTTCTTCCCTATGTTCCCCAGAAAAAGACAAATATTTTAACGTCCCTTTTAATGAGTTTTTATTTTTAAGTTATCTATTTTTTGATAAGTTATCTATCTACCAACCTTTTTTATTGGATCTAGAATTACGTTATTAGTTCTTTTTCGGATATAGCCTCCACCCTTATTCAAGTACGAATACACATCGCTTGACACGGATGGTTGAAGCTCAATTAGTAACTTAAAATAAGCCCATTTTAAAGTAGTAAACAAAAATTAACAATTAAGTGAAATGGAAGAAAATACAGAGGATCCTCGTTCAAAGATGTTAAGCCTGGAACATCAAAAACTATGGATAACTTTATACCCTTGGAGATCTTATCTTTCTTGGTGGTCTATTCTATTCTATTCTAATTCGACTAACACACGAATTTCTTATGACATGACGCCACAAACCAATATGCAACATATGTAACACACAACTTACGATTAAACATTTACTGACAGACTGCCAGAGAAGAAGCAATTACAATATACCGTATGATATACAAGAACTCCTAGGCAATGATAGCCAGTACATCAACACTATACTGATCTACCTCACTTAAATGTAAACATGGACAGGGTTTTTACTCGATAATTATCTATTTAAATTGTTTTAAACGATAAATGTAAGTTGCGAAATAAACAGTATGTGAACATGTTGTATACAAGAAGTCTTGAGGTCTAACAATGTTGGAAAACGATTTAAATGCAAATCGTGAAAGGGAAATAAATGAACTTTTCATCCGGACAAACATAAAAGTTGAAGTTAGAATTTATAAAGCTTATTACGGTTGGCGGCGTATGTATAGACCATAACTTTGCTGTGCTTTCATTTTTTTTTTTTTTTTTTTTTGTATTCTTGAACGGGATATATATGTGTGTGTGTGTGTTTATTTGTATTTTTTTGTTAAGTATAATATGTTAACCGTAATCCGTCTTAAAACCGGGAACACTTTTCTTCTTTTTTTTCGAGGAAATTAGCGCGAACAAAGCTTAGAGATGACGGCTGGATTGTAAGCAGGCATGCAGGTACACACTACTTTTAGGTCATTTGCTCTGGTGAACCGAATGCAACCATTTTCAAAAAAAAATATTTATAAATGTTTTCTAGAAAGGCGGTAACAACTAGAATTCGTTGAAATTAGCGTTTTGAATAGTTCATGATAGCGGATTGATTAAAAAAATGCCAGGAATTTTGACAATCATCGAAACTCAAGTTTGAATAATAAATAATAATTTAACTCGTAGGCTTCCACGGTCCGAGTCATTACAAATATAATAGTCTTCTTGTATTGACCTCGTCACAAACTTCTTTGCCGACGTTTCGCTAGTCATACTGCCAGCTTCCTCAGGGCTTAGTCTGAGAATGAGGATGTTCTTCAAGTTCTCCTGTCTTTGTATTCCTCCTCGGGCGTAGTCTGCTCTTGCATGTCCCTGATTGGTTGGTCCCAGTCTTGCTTGATTCTGGTTGGTGGGGTCCATCTGGACCGTTGATTGGCTGAATTTCATAACTTCTTTTTTCCTTAAGTTTAATCACCGGATGCCATAATTTGCTAAGCTTGTATCCATCTTCTTTGTTACAATTTCGGGCATCTTACTATTTCTATGGCTTTTCTAATGATCTGTTCTTGGTAGTTTTCTACTTTCGCCAGAATGCTTACTTTGTCGAATTGGATAGCATGATTAGTGTTTTGAAAGTGTTCTGCTACCGCCGATTTTACAATATTGCAATTCTTAACCGACTTAATATGTTCTGAAATTCTTGTGCATACCAATCTTCCTATTTGTCCAATATATTCATTTCCGCAGGAGGATTAGATACTATAGACACCTGGTGATTTCAATTTTAAATTATCCTTGGGGTTATTTACCATTTTAATTATCTTGCAGTCAGTGGCGTAGACTGTCTTGATGTCATGTTTCTTCAGAGTCTTCGCAATCTTCTCTGTAGTACCGTTCACGTAGGGGATGATTACTTTTTTTCCGTTTGGGTCTTCCTGTACTCCCTTTTCCGTCGACTTCATATGTATTTTTGCTTTGGTGGTGTGTTTCTTTTTAACTTCGTCCGTGTACCCGTTTTTCCTTAGATCTGATTTCAGGCGTCTTTCTTCTTTTCTGAGAAGGTTTGGTTGGGAAATCCTGATAGCTCTGGTCATGAGGGTAGTGATCAAGGTGTTCTTCGGGGATGGGTTGTGATGAGAAGCTGCGTTTGGGTCTTCCTGTACTCCCTTTTCCGTCGACTTCATATTTATTTTTGCTTTGGTGGTGTGTTTCTTTATAACTTCGTTCGTGTACCCGTTTTTCCTTAGAGCTGATTTCAGGTTCTTCTTTTCTGTGATGGTTTGGTTGGGAAATCCTGATAGGTCTGGTCAAGGTGTTCTTCTGCGCTGGGTGGTGATGAGAAGCTGCGTTTAGATATCTGCATCTGAACAGATATTATTGTATTGTATATAATTAGATTTAGCGAGGAACTTTTTTACAAAACATTAACTGTACCTATTCCAGGCTATCCAAATGAAACTAGGAATAGTCAAAATTTTTCCGTACAGGTGCAACCTGAAATATCGTATTTCTTCGACATGTCATGAAAATATATCAAACATTACGAATTATATAGTCAGGAGACAATAATTGAAATTTATTATTCACAAATATATTATATTCTCTGAATTGAAAATTGTACGGAATATGAAAAAAATGTCCTAACTCCAGGATGAAATTTAATTAAACAATTAAAAATGAAAATAGTTCAAAGTTCATTTTGTGTTTTGTAAATTTATTAGCAACTGTATTCCATTCTTAGTGACAGTTCTATAATTTCAGGCATGCTGTGTTTCAAGAAAACAGTAATTTCAAGGCAATTGTGCACTCTGAATAGGTACATACATTAACATAATTGGATCTTTTGTTCTGCATGAATTGAGAGGAAAATGTGTGGACGGGGAAAATGACTCATTGCTTAATGATAAGCCCACACAATATCATTTTATTCTTCAGTACAAATTTTTGTGTTTTTATTATTATTATTTTTTAAATATATGATATTTTTTTTTTCATTAAATGACTATGTTGAAACGTGTTATATCTCTATAAACCAATGTAAATAATTAGCCTGAATTCATTGAAGAAATGCCGAAGCTACTCTCAATTTTGTTATCTTTTGGGCTCGGTTTTTTTTTGTTTTTATGCAACAAAAAAATGTAAGAAACTTACTTTTTTTTCTTTGACGGACAACAAAATACTGCAGGAAAAATGTAAACCAGACGAACCTATGGGTTAAGGATAATTGGAAGAGCTCGTTTAGAGAAATAGAAATATAATCTTCTCTATTATAGATATATGTGTGTGTTTTGTGAATGTGTGTGTGTGTATGTATGCGTGCGTGCGCGCGTGTAAACCCTTAAATGAAAACATATCATAGGCGCATTCTGTCAAACATATTCATAGGGATTGATGGAGTGATATAATTTTAGAAAAATATAAGTATTGTTATGTGCAGTAGGAGATATTTAATACCATGGTTTTGACAAAATTTCAAGGTTCGAGTAAAAATCACAAAAAAAAAAAATAATATTGTGGCATAAATTATGTAACAGTTTTATGGTGGAGTACATTTTTAGAGCAATAAACAATACAAACGTGTACTTCTTTATGAAAATTATATTCTATTAAGTTCACATCCCCAAAAATTATTTCATAAATATTTTTTTTTTTTTTGAACTTTAAGTTGAAGACTGGTTAAAGAATATTTGAATTCCTCCATTTGAAAGTTTTTCATAAAATGTCTTTTAATAGTCTAAATATTATTACAGGTTTCTTTTATTATTCATAATCTATCGCTACGACTTTTACTTTAATGCATGTGGCCACAAAGGAATATAATAATTATATTTATCAGTTATTAAAATACTAATTAATATTTTTCATATTACAGGTGAGTTCACGAACATGTATTCTGGGGTCTTGCCTGTGAGTAGTCAAAGTAACCTTTTATATTTATATTTTATAGTAGAAAACCCCTGTCATTTATATGATAATGGTGGCTATATTATGTTGAAATTATAAATAATTGGAAAGAATGAACAATATTATGTTTTATAGATTATATTATATTCCTTAGTTTTATGTTAAAATCCCTCTATTACAAGTTAAGGTTTACTTCACAAAGTTAATTTCGCATCAAGGCACACAAAGAATAGAAAAAGTGGATTAAATATTTACTCATGCGAAAACCACAAAGTCTTCAGCTGAAACCTGCATAATACACCCATAATATATATATATATAAAAGCCCCTAATATTTTTGTGACACAATTGAATGTCGGTTTTTGCTTATAGCGTGCACGAGCAGTCTTGTTGTTTCTTGAAACTATTGAAAACTGACAAGACACGCAGCTTAAACACTTCCGCAAGGTTTTGCTTTCGTGACGCAACAAGTTATTTATTGTGAGGAGTTGTTTGTAGAAATATAAGTAAAATAGAATGCGACGTTTTAAAAATGATTATGTTTAGTGTTTATTGTAAAAATGCATATATATATATATATATATATATATATATATATATATATATATATATCCCTATGGGGGAGGGAGGAACCGCGCTAAAATGGTCAGATACGATACATTATTTAAGGCATTAAAGGCTATTCTATAAAGGGGTTAGGGTTCCGACAAGCCATATCGTCCACAGTATAAGAGCAAAGTCTCGAATCTGAAAAACGAGATTTTGCATATTCGATAGTTTGACATGGTAGGGACGATATGTACATCCCATTTACCTTGATATCATTTCCATCATCTTCAAATCTTAGTGGAATCCATCATCCTGCTCATCACTGCAATTTGATGCTCATTTCGCAACGACGCATTTTGAAAATGTCTTAAAAGTCTGCTGGAAAATTTGTGTATAATTTTGTGTTTGTGAATTTTCAAGAAATTCTTTAAAAATGTTTTTGGATGCCAATAAAGCATTATTTTGAAGTTATTTCACTGTCCCACAAAATGTTCATCTTTAATGAGCAGCCGAATCTGTGGGCCACCATTGCACACTAGCCTAACTAGGAAAACCGTCTCCTTCAGTTAGCAAAGCTTTAACAGATTATTTCATGAGACCCAGTTTTATATATTGAGTCCGAAATGTAATGCTTTTTCTCTAGGCAAGGGGCTGATGGAAAATGTTTGAATCGCCAAATTTCAGTTCAGATCTTAGCGACCTGTAAAAAAATGTAAACATTCTGATTTCTTTTGTCTCTGATTCTATAAAAATCCTAAAATTACGTTTAAAAAAAAAAGTAAATTCCATACCTGAAATCTTAGGAAGAAAAACATTATAGATAGGAGAGTGGTCACATTCAAATAAGGTTTAGAGAAAAACATTATAGATAGGAGAGTGGTCACATTCAAATAAGGTTTAGAGAAAAACGTTGACGTACTTGAAGAAAACATACCAATGTTTTAAAATTAGCATGCCTATTATTACAAATTCCTCACTGTAGTACAATACAAGAGGCAGCAAACGTTGAGTCGATTACAGCTGTAGCCGAAACTTTGTAAAAGATATAAAAGAAGGTAGTTGATCAAACAAGTCTTATTTGTATGCAATGGTAATGGCAGAATAGTTACTGTAAGCGAAAAATTGTGTACCAAATTGTGTAGTTTAATTATTTACATAGTTTCAGAGCATGTTCATTGTACTCATACTTGCCAAAAATGTAGAATGCCTTGAATAGCTGTCGATAGATATGGCCTTGCATTTTGAGACCCCGAGACCGTACAATGGCCTAGCAGGAAGGCCCATACCCTCCCTTCCACTTAAAAGCAAAAGGCCCGAAAGTGGTGTGGCAGTTAAGGAGATACGTGATACAGGGAGCCATCAAATATCCCCTCCTAGGAGCCCTCTCTCTCTCCATGCCTTACCCTCCATAGCTTAGTGACTCTCTTTTAATTCATACTTACTTTATGACAATCTGAAAAAGAATGTCTTATTTCTATACGTTTCATTCAATTGCATCGTTAGTTTTATAAAATTGTGTTATATCTTTGTCTTCGTTTTATGCAAAGAAATTACGCTTATTAATTTTGAATTTTTGTGATTATAACTTAGTTTCTTTTCGTGCTTTTATATTATTATTATTTATCTTGGCACGGCGCACAGTGGTCAAAAACCGCCCAGAAGCGCTCAAAACTCGTAACATTTGACATTGTTGAATTAGAAACATCAAATTACAATATTTCAACTAGGACACGATTTTTCACTCGGATCACTTCAGACATTTTTTGCAGTCAATACTGACTTGAGTACTGCAAAAAAAATCCATCTTCGATTTGATGCCAATGTTTACAAAGAGATAACGCGCGTCTGTCTTACCGACTTCGTTCACCTCAAGCACCGAAATAGGCAGGTTTATGCTGCTAATTTCAATCTGGGGTCTTTCTATACATGCCCACAGAATATTTAAGCCCGAAATCCGAGAGACGCAAAAGCTATATGACAAAACGAAATTTGATACGTGTAATTTTTTTACTTCACCAGTATCCCCGTCCATGAAGGCGATTCGAAAAATACAAAAATATTTTTTTGCCCTTCGAACATCCCATTAAAACAGAAAAAAACATGCGTCAACCTTATCGGTCTGAAAAAGTAAAGTTAAAGGAACGATTTTGGTACATGAGGATTTGGGAAATTTTCTTCGTTTCTAGTACTTCAATGATTAACCACCGTCCTGCAATCAACGGTGGGGGCCTAAAACTCAAGAAATGACACTCCCCCGAGGTATTTAACATATATTTAAGGCAAATGGGTTCGGAGCAAATACTTCAAAAAATCAAGTTTTGAGAGCTTTTTGACCACCGTGCAGCATCACATTCGACTTGCATTTTTTCCCCAGTACTTTTCAATAGAGGCGATATGAAACTGGTTTAATCCATTATGTTTCTTAGAATAGTGGGTTCTGGTAAATACGAGTTTTAAACATTTTAACCAAAAATGTTTGCTCGATATTTACATAATTCGTTGTTTTCGATGTTGTTATAAAGTTTTTATGTTTTTAAATGTTTGAATTTTTTGTCAATATAGTGTCTACCATCTCCAAGGAGTTCTGACAAGTCAATTGGGGCATTACGCTTCTGTCTTAAATGGCAGTCTATCACTATATGCTTGATTGTGACTTGTGAGTTACATGTTCGGCAGATAGGTTTCTACTTGTTCGTTATAAGATACTCGTCAGTCTCAGGTCTGTTGCTAATGCGTTGTCCGGCTAATATGACTTCTTCACTTCGTGAAAATCTGCGTTTTTATAAAGATTGATAATGGCGTAAGCCGAAAAATCCGAAAGAAAAATAAAATAAGATTTGATGACCCCTAACCTGGCAAACTTTTAGAGGCCCCTTAGTCTTCAGCCATAAAACATACTACAAAAAAATATATAAATGTTATTAAATTTGTTTTGTCATTTAATTAAAAAAAAAAACTTAATGTTTCAAACTTAATTCATTGAATAATCACTAAATTTGATTGTTTCATTATATCATATCGTCACTCCAAATGCAAAGTATCGAATGTGAAAATTACCACTTTTCAGAGTGGAAAAGCATTTATTCATAACTTTTTTTTTTTTTTGGACAGTCAAATATCCGGCAGATTTGACCTTTTGATAGTGGAATTCTTTCCCTTGAAGAGAGAGTGATCTAAGATTCGAGAATTTGCCGTACATAAGTCCAGCAGAAATTAGTAAAGATTGACAATGAAAGATGCATTTTTTCACATTCGTTACTTTGCATTTGTATCGACGATATTATAAGTCCATATGCAAAAATTGTATACATTTTGTGCCTACTTGATTTATACACATGCAACTCGATCATTTTGCTTGTGAACTCTTCTTTCGCTCAATAATCGCGATTCCGTCTCCTGTAGTGAAAATAATTCGCAGACAAATATTATGTAGGACGTATCAGAAATTAATTTAATAAATATGCTGTCTTGGAAGAGCGTCATACTTTATATTATTTGATGAAATCTTCTTATTTCTGAAGGAAAATGTATGAATGTCTTACTGATAATATAAAGCCTCAATGCTGATTCAGTGACAGCTGACAGCCAGTTCCTATATTGAAGCTATGACTTCAATCCTCAACTTGACGTTCACCGAGAATTGAAGGATCTGTTTTTCCTGTTATTGTTCTGGTGAAGCCAGATCGAATGGACTGATTTGAAATTAAGTTATGTATTTATAAAATACTGTCTGAAAGTACGATGTTCTTTGGGGGGACGATAAATTCCGAATTTTATAAACCAGTCATAGTCTCTATTAGAGATGTGGGTAGGCAAATTTTCAGCTATCTTTTTCCGGAAAATTTTTAGCTATCTTTTTCCAGAAAATTTTCCATTTACAAAAGGCAATTTTTTGGTAAATTTGTTCTAGGACATATATGAGCTATCCATATTCTCTTATATTAGCTAATTTCTGAACCATTTAAACAAAAACTACAGGTTATAGTTCAACTTTTTAATCAACGTGAATAAAATTAAATTTGATTATGTTTTACCTAACGATTGTCGTTTTTCTTATGTAATAACTCATAAAAAGCCAATTCACCCTATTTCACAATAAAAGAGCACTCACAGAAAATGAATCGTCCATTCTCTTAATATTTGATAAACAAGGTTGTAGCGGAAACCAGAAGATGGCTCCACCACTCTGTACTAATGGAACAGGTTTAAGAAAAGTCGCCTTAAGTAAACAACACTAGATTTGAATTAAAAAACACTGTCAGGAATAATGGTTAACCAGCAAAAAAAAAAAAAAAAAACAATTTTCTGGACGTTCTACATTTTGTAGAAGTCCATGAAGGCAACAAAATTATAGGTACATGCAAATAGATTGACAGATTAACACCAGGCGAAGCTGCTATCAGTTTCACAAAATCTTCATTTGACAAGCTATGACAATGCCATCTTTTCAAATTCTGCTTCTTCTTCTGAGCAGAGAGAGAGAAAAATGTTGTTTTTGAAACAAAACACAATGTACTTATCAACCAGTAGGCATAGGAACTAATGTTAAATACCTATATAAAAAAAAGTCCGACTCGCAGGAACTGAGTGATCTTAGTGCTGTTCCGTTCATATCTCTAGTGCTATTAGTAAGTTATCTGTGGGGTTTGATCTTTCGTGAAAAATATAAAATAAAACCTCGAAGAGAAAATATATTTAAGGCGCCACAACAGGAAACCGACAGTATCACAGCTTCGGGACTTCCCCCACCTTCTCTAAGTTCGCTCTTGGACACACTATAACAACGTTTCACATTTTCTTACCTTGTTTTAGTCAAATACTCGTTTTACTGTTAAATTTAATTAAAATGTGAAATAATCAGTTACGTAAAACTTTAGGTAAATAGATACAAAAACCCCTTCAAAAGAGCAAAACTAACAATTGCGAATTTTCTAGTCCTTTTTTCTTCGATTGACATAACCCCATCAAAAATTACATTAGAACCTTTTTGTAGAGAATTTAGTAAGATCTTGAATGGTCATTACCTACTTAACCAAGATTTCCGAACCGTTTTCTAGATATTTTAGAAAATATACGAAAATCCCCGAACTTTTCATGCCTGTTAATAAAATATTTTATTTCTAGTAATTCCTTAACTCCAAACGGAACCAAAATTTACCTATCATAGATTAGTTGAATATCGAACGTCTGGAACAAGTTTCAACTGAATTAATTGTTTCTGAAGACCCAAACTGAAAATTAGTTTGGAAAAGTAGGTGTTTCAATGTTTCTCGAAGACGTTTTAATTAGTTTTTCTACGTCAAGAAACCTATAAAATGAATACCTGCAAGCATGAGCGTCATGAGGTCATCATCATAAGCGGGTTTCCTTCCTATGGAGGGAGGGAAGAACCGCACTAAAAATATATATATATTTTATAGATATAAAATATATATATATATATATATATATATATATATATATATATATATATATATATATATATATAAATATATGCAAATGAATCAAACAACAAACTAATTGAAAAAAAATTAAAAATATAGGTAGTGATGAAAATATTTGTAAAAATGTTTATAAAATTAAATTAATAATACAAATTAAATTAAAGGAACACACATTCTCGAATTGTTAATTTAATTTAATAAAATCGTAGTAAAATTGTAAAATTGCGATCAAAATCATTTATTGTATTTGATTTTTTCCCATAAATTCTTGAATGTATAAACTTCGATCATTTGTTCTGATTTTCATCACATTTTAGCGCGGTTCCTCCCTTGCTCCATAGGGAGGAAACCCGCTTATGAGGTTGACCTCAAGACGCAATATGGAAGTGCTGACTATAAAATTTCTCGTTTCAGAAGCCATTGATCTCGAAAATAACGCTGGCTGAAATTTGTATATTATCTCACAGGCTCATAAATGACCCAAATTTGATGAAATTGGGCATAAACATCTTTTGTCTAATTTAAAAGCTTAAGTTCGATAACCGTTAGAATCCGTCGACCAAAACATGCATTTTGGAGCGACATTCGAGTGGGAAAATTCGTATCGCGGACTTTTTAGAGCTAATATGGTTGCAGGTATTCGTTTAATAGGTTCTCTAATGTAGGAAAACAAATTAAACCATTTTTAGGGCGATATGTTAAATGTTCGTTATGTATGGAGTTAATGACGTATTAGAAAAAAATATTATTAACACACATGAAAAGTTTTGGAATCTTCGTATGTTATCCTTAATATCTTGAAAAATTATGGTAACTGGAACATAACTATTCGAAGGGTTATTATATTCTTTAGAAAAGAAAACGGTTCTAAAGTAATTTTCGATGGGCCTATGTCAATCGGAGAAATAAGTTCTTAAATCTTCGATATTGTTAGTATTGTTCATTTCAACGGGGCTTTGTCACCGTTTACCTAACGTTTTAACTGCATTTAATAGCGCGAATGTGGGAGAGTCATTTCAGCTTTGGATACTGTCAGTATACAGTTGTGGTGCCTTAAACTTCCTTTTCTTGGCGATTCTATTCCTTTACTAATGACTCTAGGGATAGGAACGGAACCGCCCTATGATGACGCAGTTCCTGGGGTTGGACTTTTTAGGTAATTTAGCTTTTTTATGAAATATGTCAGTGTCATTAATACAGAAATTCCTTTTATGTTTTTGTTGAGAAGAGAAATATGCAGTTACATTAAAATATATTTTGTTTTAATTTCGGATATATTCATTTAGTAAAGAAAATATTTTGTCTAATGTGTTATTTTTTAATAAATTACTGAGATATTATATATGCATAAGAGTTTTTAAAGAATTATTATATTTTAACTTTTCAGCTATATACATAATTAAAAATTTATAAATCACATTTCAATTCTTTGCTCATTATAATTTTGCTTATTATTTTAGTTGGAAGGGGGAAAACTCAAAAGGGCGTTGACTGGCAAAAATACTCCAGTGTTGCTTACTTGTAGTCTTTAACAATGAAAGTTTAATTTACAATAACGCGAACATTTAGTGGCTCCGAACATTTTCCGATTCAAAATTTTCCGGAAAACCACATCTCTAGTCTCTATCTAACGAACTCAAGCCATTGCTGAATTCATTGCAGACAAGATGTACCATAATTATATACAAGATAAAATTACAAATTGTAAAAAAAAAAAAAAAATTGAGAGTGGCTACTCTTTTTTCTGTATTTATATATATTAAATTTTAAATAGTTGCGGGCTCTAAAACCAAATAAATCAATAATCTATAGTTTGTATATTGTTTTGGAAGCAATTCCAAAACCCCAATCTATCCTTATCATTTCTTCGTAAACTACTTTCAAATATGGCGATGTAAGAAGCAACTCTCAAAAGGGTTCAATTAAACTTCATTCGCCCTGAAACTTCGTTCATTCTGCAAAGGAATTATTAAATTCACTGGCAATACAATATCTACATCAAATTCTAGACTATGTAATAATTCAGTTTGAAGCAATCTTAAAAGGCAATAGAGGGGGTTGAGATTTCAACTAGTTTTAGTAAGTTTGAACTAAGGGTTTTGTGTTTAGGAATACCAGCCGAAAGTTATAAGAAAGTTATGTTTTACTGGCCGTTATGTAAGCAATTCTGTTGTTATGAAAGTGTCCCTTATGTAAGATTTTCTGTTCTTAAGACCGAACTTGCTGAGGAGCACAACATTAAAACGTTACAGCGTAAGCTATGGGGAAAAATCCTTTGAAGAATGGGGTCAGACCAAATGGCAAGGAGTAGATGTGATACGTTTCAAAGATTGTCTCAAACCCATCAAGTTTATTTATGAAAGGGAATGTATGTCAGATTTATAAATGGAAAAATCCCTTAAATTTGAATATTAATGATGTGACATTGAAAGGAGTTAAGCATCAAATGTTTGACCCCTCTTTCGCAAGTGTAGCTGAGAAACCGAAATACCAGCGCGTGTGCTTGGACAACCATATGCTCCTTGTCTCTAGACTACACCATAACGCCAAACACAGGATTATCACTTTCATTCAAGAAAAAACGTTTTTTTATTTTTCCGTATTAAATAAAAACTACATAAATTTGAATTTTGTAAACGTTCTTATTTTCACATCTTCAACTGCAATTCAGTACTATTTTTTGTTTAAAGAAATGTTTCTGGAAATTTTCATAAGTATTGTTTTATTTTAATAAGTGACAAGTATTACAATAACTATTAGTATTTATAATTATTTTTTTAAATTACATTACCCCAAAAAATTATTTTAAAATATAGGTCACAGGGGACCCACGCCACTAGGGTGGGGTTTTTGACACCCCCTCTCCATTTCGCCACTTTTTTTTGACACTTTTTTGGAAAAGTAGTCAAACTTTGAAGAGCTGTATCTCGGATATTATTCTACCTAAAGAGTTTGTTTTAGGACCAAAAGTTTTAAAATCTTTTCTACTTTTAAAAAGCAAAAAATAACAAATTGCAGCACGATGCACAGTTTAGGAGCTATAAGCAAAAAACAAAAAAAATGTACGAAAATTTCAATGTTTTTCGACTGGTACGCAGTTAGCATAGGCCTTTCGAAACTAACAAATTGGGCACACTACTGGGGTGGCCCCGAACAACATTCTAATAATCAGCGTTACGCGTTTTTTTGCGAACATTGCCTCTTTTTTTGTCTTAGGCGACTAAAGTAGCTGATCAAGCATTAGGAGATCGTTGAAGTTTAAAAATCCTCCGGTCAATTTAATAATCCTAAAATATCTATAATACGTGTATGTATTTGTAGTTCTATTCAAACTTTTTATATAATTTACATTTTATAATAAAAAAAATAATAAACTTAGTGCTCGAAAAGCTACTTTTACGACGAACTTCTTCGCAGAATTACATATGAAAGAGTGCTTTAATAAATCATGTAGCTGTGAAAAAAAGAAGAAAAAAATGTGCTTTTATTTTGAAAGGTGCTGGGAAAGTCAAAGGGTTTTCCCTTCCCATGCCTCAGGGACTGACATGTTGAATGAAAAAATAAGAGAGGCATGGAAGACAACCTCATATTGAACATGTACTCTATGGCTAACTATATCTTATAAAATCTCCTCTCTTATATTTTGCCAACACTGTGGTTACCTTTTAAAGGCGTACGATCATGAATATGTTAACACCAATAATAAAGTAGACAGATGGTCAATTGATAAAAAACTAATTATGAAAGTAACGCATCGTTATTTGATCTACTAGTTTCATGTACTCCCTCAGGAACTTCACCTTTTCTATATCTAAAACCTACCTGAAGAAAGGAACCTTCTGCTTAGAAGGTCATGTCATGGCCGAGGGACTGTAAACTTAAATAAAACTTCAATCAATAAAATTTAACTATATAAATATATATATATGTGATTAAACAAACGTGAGGATAATAGAAAAGGGAGAAAAACGGGCCTAAACGTATAAAAAAAAATATTAGCTTCGTAAAAAATTAAGAAAAAGTTTTGAATAAAGACAGAAATACAACATTTAAACAATATATATATATTTTTGTTTTATAGGCAACAAATAATTTGTAGTCATAGTTTTTAAATAAAGGTTACCACAATGGACTCATCTCCTTCTCGAATTTTATGTTGACCTTATAGAGTGCTTGTGGATTTAGAATGGGGTTAATTCTTGAATGGGGGATCCAATCTACGTTAAATTATTTCAGGAAATAACGGTGTAATACCTTTTGACATTTTGAGCCACAAAAATCATTGAAATGAAAATATCAGTAGTTCATATGAAGCATAATACATCAGATTGTTGGTGTGATGTACTATATGTATACATACATAATATATCTTGAAGCATAAATAAATAGAATATTAGTTGCCACTAACATTTTTTTAAATTTAAAAACATAAATATGTTTAGTCTATAATAAATACTACAAAAACGAGAACGCTACCAATGTACAAATTGATTCGTTTTCAAAATCCTGGTAACGAACTGTTAATTATTAGATTATTCTTTTGTTTCTTATTATTATTTAATTGCCCATTGTCACAGTGGCACTAAATATAAAACATCTAATGCCAGGTTTCGAAAGCCCTAGAATCCTTCCTTGGTTGAGATTTTTGTTTTTGATGATAAATGTCGTTTTGAGTGAAGATTTATGTTAGATAATAGTGATGTATGCAGCGTTATTTGTGGAGTTCTCGATTTCGTAGAAGGTAGAAAACAGTGGAGAGACATTATTTTTCTACCTTCTTAGATAATAGTCTTCTTTTCTTTTTTTTTCTCCTTAGTTTTTATATTAAATTATCTCATATTTGCATGCACTTATATTAAACTTACTCTGACTATATTTGGTATTATATTATTTATTCGTTTGGTATTATATAAAGTTTACCAATCCTTTAGGGTTCTCCACATCTATGTGGGGATTATAATTATTAAATGTCTTCTATTTTTTGTTCGCAGTATTCAATAAATATTTTAGCGTAATTCCCATAGCAACAACGTTACACAGCTATTAAACCACTCCTTGACATTCAAAGTAATAGGAAGTCTGTCAAAAGTCGAAATCATTCAGGGAGAAACCAGATTTCTCCTTTCACTTGACTATTTTACAGCATCTCTCACAGGTCGTTAGACATTAATAAATAGAGAGTCGAAACCGAATATCACTATAAGATCTTCATTGGTATAACTTACACAGGTCCAAGTTCCATCGAGTATTGCTTTTAGTCAGCAAACAATCAGGAATTCGCCCCAAATCCGGAAGATGCATGGTTTCAAAAACTGTACCGCAGGTGAATTATATACAAGAGGATTATTGGAAATTATTTAATACATAACATTTTAAACTAATTAGTAAAATAAACAAACTATTTAACTAGAATATCAATTTGACGATGAACTGCCCAAAGGCCAAGGACGCAAGCAAGGAATATAAATAAATAAATATTGATGCATCTTTTTCAATAACTATTGCCAATTCGAGGATACATCTGAAAACATACATTTTATAGGGAACGATACGGAGTTAAAGGTAATGTACTTCGAACAATGGTCTCAAAGAGGAAGAGATCCATCAATTTTCATTAATAACTGTACAAAATCCTCATATAATAGAAAACATAATGATTAGGAATAATGATCACAGCTCATCAGGATGACATCACCAAGCCTTTATACATAATCATCCCAGAACGATTCATCAACTAGACAACCATTTAGGGCATTGAGCCATCAACTTGCCACCATGAATTGCATCATTCAAGACACGTATTCTTTTTTTTGCTTCCATTAATGAATTGAAAATGAAATTGCAGTGCTAATTAGTGACTGCAATTTCATTAATACCTCCTTCTATAAATGGCCTTTAGAGGATTAGAATTTACATACTGCAATTAGTTTTGTTCAGAAGGGCGAGGGTAGACGAGGAGGGTTGAGAATTCCGTGATGAATTCTAAGAGGGCTGAAACTATCGTACTAATCGATCAAATTGTTTTATTATGCCGAGGGACTGAGGAGGAATTTAGAAGCGCGTAGGACATTTCTTGGTGTCAGCACTCAAAGATTAGGGTTTCCGGTTCTAAATATGTCAAAGAATTGTATGGAAATAGAAAATGTTAGCATTTCTTTATTGAGCTCCGCAACATTGGTGACAAACTTATTGCTCATCCCTTTGTTACGGTAAAAATAATAAATACAATAATAAACAACTTAAAACTCAAAAGACGAACGAGTAGTTTATGAATGTGTAGGGTACCTTCCGTCAGTAATTCGTGTAGATCGAGGGACATATTTAAAGTACAGTAGAAACTCGATTATCCGGACTAATTGGGGCCAAGGTCAGTCCGGATAATGGAATATTAAAAAAGTTTCAAAAACTATGAACTCTTTATTGAAAATATAAAGCAATATAATAGTTAATAATATTTTTATGTATGTAAATGTAATAATCTATGTTCACAGTTAAGTACATAAGCTAATTTAAAACAGTTAAAACAGAGCCCCTCTACCTCCCGCGCCTCCTTACGACCACCCCTCGCTAGTAAAATCTCCTCCCGCCCCTCCTCTAATGCTTCGTCTGTCGTCCGGATAATGGAGGTCCGGATAATCGAGTTTCTACTGTACGGAGTTGTCTGCAGTTTGTAAGTATATGTTTTAACGGTGAGTCTCACTGCAATATTCACAAGTTGCAAGTTTTGTCCTTTCTTTCTAGTTAGTACAAATGGATAAGTAGGGTGAGTCCAATTCGAACCTTGATTAAAATAACATCTTCTTGCCAAGATATATGTTCATTTGTCCAGGCATCCGTTGTATTTTTATTTTCACCTATTTAGTTTCAACAGTCTAACCTTCACCTATGTTGAGAGGGACACCGCACGTGACTGTGACTCAGTAACGAAATCCGGAAGTGCTGAAGAGAAGTGTTGACTTTTCATGAACCACAAGTCAAGAAAAATCGGTCACTAAAATTTCTATATACGTATTTGTGATGGGTACAGGATCCTTTTTTAAAGAATTTGGACTTTCCACATGCTGACTGAAGAATTGGCCGGAAGTTTTGGTCAAGGGCTGAAATTTTTTGAATTTCTTACCGAAAACATGGCCTTAAGCCGAATCTCAGCTAAAGTGCTTCCACGGACGAAATGTTGGTCATTTAAATTCTGAAAAGAGTTTCTCTAAGGATTATGCGAGGTTATTTGAGAATGACTTGAGAAAAAAGAAAGAAAGTCCGAGAAGCACGTCACCCTGTCTACGAAGATTTTAATTCCGCTTTTTGCACGGAGAGGGTCGGGTACAATGTGTGTACTTGCTGTGAACGAAATGACTGACAGCATGTTCCGACGTATGCTCCAACACGGCAAAGTGTCAGCTCACATATTGCTGTAGGCAGGTAGAATTAGCCGTGCATTTGCATTGGCGGGTCGCTGCTGTGTGCCTATAAAGCCCGTATTTTCGTATTTTCCTCAGGCAAAAAGGAAGTTACTGGGAATGCGATTAGGGTTAAATCAAGTGCTGAAAACAACAAGAAAGCAACATTAAAGATTTTGTCATTCAAAGACTTCCAAGACTGTTTATTATAGGCGAAGCGTTGTGACACTTGCGGTAGGAAATATTGGTAGTTTCGGTACCTACTATATCTTCCAAATGGCAAAAAGAATATATATTGCATGCGAAAAATTTAACAAAATGACGCGGTCCCTGCGAGTTTGGGGTTATTAAAATTATCTTTGTCAAAAGTCAATAGTACTCATAACCGCTATGAGAACAGAGTTCCGGTCGAGAGATGAAGTTAAATTACGCGTAGTTTCCGTTCCGTCATTTCATTCATCAGAAGTGATTTAGTGGGATGATTGTCATCGCGTCAATCCTTCATTCAGGAATGGCCGCTTCATTTTCCCAATATTAAATGACCCCTCACTTTCCTATGTATAGGAACAGTCATATCCCTGAGGAATTCATGTTAATAGGAGCGGATTAAAAAAAGACAATAGATTTTATTCTTTGCGAGAACCCATATGGGTCCTATGGACGCTCTGGTACCTCCAAAAACGACACTGGAAGATAAATTCTTTAATGCGCGCCCGAGTTTTTAACTCAGGTACTCCACCGCATTATTCGAGTGCTCTACCACTGAGCTAACCTTGTCCCCACCCATGTATTTACATATATATGTTTATGTATAATAATGGAATATCGTGACACCCATATTTGTAAAATCATTTTTAATACAGATTTTACTCAATGTTCATTCATTTACTATTCATTCAAATGGAGTACAAACGATCGTTAATACACCCATAAAATATGTAATAAGATTTGTACAATTACACCTTAAATATTTCATAACCTTTTGTGACTGAACGTTATGTTTCAAATCGATTAATATTAACCCTGCTTGCAATGCTTGTGAATATCATTAACTTCATAGTGCCTTTATTTTATTTAGTACATTGTACTCCTTTTGTATGTGTGTGTGTGTGTGTATATATATATACACATACACAAATTTATGGGATTGAATCAGTTCTCAGTAGGAAACTGAGCCACATAATTTTATATACATTTATGAAATATCGTATAGATTAGAGAATTTTTTCTTTTTTCTACAAACCCTGTCTTCATAGTCTTCTGCCTTAACCAATTTCGGGCCTTTTTGCTAGCGGTTGCTAAAGCGCAAGGGAATTAGGAAAATAGCACATGACAGCTTACTGCATTATCTTCCAATCAGAAACCTGTGCCTTTTCTGTATAGCTTGAATGAAGCTCAGAAAACGAATCGCATTTCATGGTGCCATCACGTGCTCTAGAAGTTCAAAAATGGAAAAGAATTCTGTAAATGTGAACAGTGATGTTTTGATGTACCAAGTTTGGCTCACTAAAATGTGTGGGTTTTTTGAAGTGCTAGACCTAACAGTAATTTTTCGAAAGTCAAGAATAGTGGAAAATTTAGCGTGGTATTTGCTCGAGGGGCGTTGTAGAACGAGTGATACAGAAGACTTTCTCAGGTAAGTGTTACGTCATGGAATGTCTCCCTGAAGATGTACAAACTCTTCAGAAAGTACAAGCCTATCTATGAATGGATACACGGTCCATTCATCAATGCTTCGGCGCATTGTTCTATACTGTACACAAGGAATTTATCCAGCCCAGGAACAAACTTTCCTAGGTAGATAAACAGTCAAAGGTATGAAATTCGTAGTTGTTTTTGTCCTTTTGAGTATGAGACATTGGTTGTTCTAAGATCTCGTATATCTGTGATGTACTTGTTAGACATTATATTGAATAATAGGGCGTAATAACCTTGCCTGTTTAATGCCCTCCAAAACAGGAATCTATATTGAATAATTAAAAAAAAATATTAGTTATATTTTCAACGTTTCTTGTACCCTGCAGATAACAAATGAAGGGGTCGGGGGAAAATAGTGCCAAGCAACATTTTTAACGAAGCTGCTGGATGTTGGATATTACGTGGAACTATCAGTCTATGATGCATATGCTACTAACATATGACTTCAAAATCTATATGCTACTTAATCTTGTTGCCCATACCCATTTCAACTGATAGTCCCAAATAATATCCAACAAACAGCATCTAAAGTTAAGGTTTGTTAAAAATGTTATTTTGCCTCGACCCCTTCAAATTAAGTCTATGTATACTTAATTAATTAATTATTATATGTTCTATTTTTTCGTTGAAATGAAATATTTTATTCTAATGTACTTTATAAGGTTTTTTGGTTACGTTTGGTACTGTTTCCATCTTTGGGGATTCGTTTATGTTAGTAATGTTTTAAAAATATGCCAATGTAATGTACACGGAGAAAAAAACAGGCTGCTGGCAGCCTGAAAACTGTGACTCAGTGCCAGCATTTTGAAATATATACACATATTTCAGCCTAAAAGAGGATTCCACTAGTTAGAGTGCCGGCATTTTATAATAGAGTGCTGAAATCCTAATTCTGCATCCTATAGTAGAGTTTCACACCCAAAGCCTTGCATCCAACAATTGAGTGCTAGCACTCTACTTTACCCCTAGACTTCAGACTGCCTACATACCCCTAGACTTCAGACTGCTGGCACTCTGATTCTGGCTTCTAGCAGCCTACCCATATAGACTGCGAGCATCCTGATGTTTGCTTCCTGTATCCTACCCATATAGGCTGCTAGCATCTTATATGGATGGGTTACATTGACCCCATCCATATAGGATGCTAGCAGCCTACAGAGAGATGACTTTATTATCTGGATAAAAAAGAACAAAGGTAAATTCAGAGTAATAATAATTTGTGTAATTCACATATACACTTCTTAACAAGTAGATATTTACAAGTAGGTATTAGGTTACACTTTTTAACAAATATAGATATTTACAAGTATTAGGTATTAGGTACAATGTACTTATGAACAATATTGAACAAGTAGGTCTAAAAATAAAAAATTTTTTTTTGTTTTCATGACACTTATAGCCGTATTCATAAAGCCGAAGACAGTTGATTTCAGCATCTGTTCAAACAGGAACAAAATGAAATTTTTATTAATAATAAAAGAAAAGTTGGTAAACCTGAAGGAGATTGTCCTCAACACCGATTTTCTCCAAACTTTGCACTATAACGTATTTTGATGCACTAAACACGAATCCGTTGAAAAAAATTACTGTTCTCAATCAGGAAAGAAGTTATTTAAAAAAAAAGTTCACTGTTAGCGGGTTACAAACGACCAAAGGTGCTGTTAGCGGGTTACAAACGACCAAATTTTCTTCAAAATTTGCATTATAACGTATTTTGATGCACTAAACACGAATCCGTTGGAAAAAAAAGTTGCTCGCAACTAGGAAAGAAGTTATTAAGCACTAAAGTTCACTGTTATGGAGGTTATAAAAGACGGGGTAAACAGCTTATATGTAAACACGCGCCTGCGCAATAGTCCTTAATGACGAAGTGTAATTGAAATTTAGACTCACCTTGTGGTAGCTGACTTGGTCGTAAACTGTCGCTTTTGGGCATACGTGCTATGCGTTTCCGCTCGCTCCGCTCGCTCAAGAAAACATCAAAACCCCTAGTCAATCCAACTCGCAGAAATGAAAAGAATTCTATGGCCCAAAAGTCGTCCAAGGCAGTCTTCCCTAACCTTCATAACAGTGAACTTTTTTTTTTAAATAACTTCTTTCCTGATTGAGAACAGTAATTTTTTTCAACGGATTCGTGTTTAGTGCATCAAAATACGTTAAAGTGCAAAGTTTGAAGAAAATCGGTGTTGAGGACAATCTCCTTCAGGTTTACCGAAAAGTTGTTGTTGATGTGTTTTATATAATTAAAAAAAAGATAAATAGGCATTTTTTCAAGTTTAAAATTTCGCAGTAAATTCAAAGCTGCCACGGAATTACAAAATAACTATAGAATAAGGTTTTTGTCTATGGATATGATCATAAATGAAGGAACTCTAGAAACAGAATGGAAACCAAAATAAAAGTCTACTAATACAATTTTGAACTAATATTCTAGGAACGTATAAAAAAAAAGACTTCCATCAGTTCTCAGCTTACCAGGCTTATTGAACTCCATCTTCAGTTGGTTCTATACCCGCAGCGCCATGTTATATTAAGGAAATATATTCTTGAAAAACAAACACAGCTTTCTTCATTCTATTGTATATAACATCTGTTTTTAAATTTAATAATACAAACAAGCGCCTGTATGCAATACATATGTTCTAATAAGTTCTAACACTAACCATAACAGTATCTAAATTATAACCGAAGAAATAATTGTAAGATTTATGTTAATATAATAAAAATACATTAATAAAATAAATGAACTTATTAAAGTAAATGGATTGGTAAAAGTACTTACTGGGCTGATTCATCATCATTCTATTTTGAAGTGTTTGAACTCTGTTCAAGGGGTACAGTCTGCATCCTGCTTTAGGCTTCCAATACCTGCTGTCTTATATAGGATTCCTTAACTGAAAAGGAACTTTAATGTAGAATACCATTAAATCAGAGTGACATAGGAACTCTGAAGTAGGGTTTTACATTAGACTCCTGGCAGCCTGTTTCAAGCTTCCGGAACAGGATGTTTCAGGAATTGCGGAAATATGCTTGTCCCCCTCCATCTTCTCCAGACGGATCTGATTGTTATCCTCAGTCTGTTGCTAACCACTGTTCTTACTAGATGCTAACTCCTTTCTTACTTGAGATGGATGCAGCTCAATTAATTGTGATCGTGGAGGAGTACGAGGAGTTATATAATTTGAGAAACCCTCAATACAGTAGCCAACAACGCAGGGACAATATTTGAGAGGGGATAGGAAGGATGATGAATCAGCCCAGTAAGTACTTTTACCAATCCATTTATTTTAATAAGTTCATTTATTTTAATAAGTTCATTTATTTTATTAATGTATCTTTATTATAACAACATAAATCTTACTATTATTTCTTTGGTTATAATTTAGATACTGTTATGGCACTCAATTGTTGGATGCTAGCTTTGGGTGTGAAACTCTACTATAGGATGCAGAATTAGGATTTCAGCACTCTATTATAAAGTGCCGGCACTCTAACGAGTGGAATCCTATTTTAGGCTGAAATATGTAGAATCCTATTTCAAAATGCTGGCACTGAGTCACAGTTTTCAGGCTGCCAGCAGCCTGTTTTTTTTTTCTCCGTGTAGTAATTTTGATTTTATATATTTTAATCGTTTTTTTCTCTCTAATAGCTTAAGTTAAATCGCTTGAAGATTAATGCACTCATCAAACATTATATAGAACTAACATATCGCACTAGTATTTCTAAAGTGACACAACTCAAAAATCGTTTTATTCACACCGTCATAGGTATGACTGTGAAAGACTTGGTAAATATATCTTTATGGACCATCAAAACTGTACGTACCTAGCTTCAGAGCTTGTACACCAGAGGGCACTCGTGTCATCCTTCCTCTCTTAATCCTAAGGCCCTTCCGTAGGCAAAAATGACACAATTTCAATTGAGTTTTATTTTGAGTTGTGTCACTTTAGAAATACTAGTGCGATATCTTATCAAATATTGCTATCACAATTTTCATTTAACTAAAAAGACGCCTTCAGTACTGTAAAAACGCATATAATTTCTTCAATAAATATTCACCTAGTAAGGTAAGCATTGTATTAAAAGGTGCCGCGTGCAAAGAACACCGCCACCGTCGGGCATTCTGATATGCTGGAAATAAATCTTCTTCCAACTGTTCAAATATTCCAGCCTCATCCTCACTCTTCTCAGTCTTTTTATTCCCACAAACCTGCTGCATATCACGTACAAACCTTCTCGCGATTTTCAAAATATTCTTACTCCTAAGCTAAAAAAACCTTGCGCCACACGGATTTCACAACGTGTCAATTCCAAGCTAGCCTTTCCAAGTAAAAAACGTTTTGAAATAAAAATCGTGTTTGCCACTTATTACTTAGGATACCTGCACATTAGATAAAATCATACAAATTGAACTTTTTTTTACATTAGGGGCATGATTAGGTGTTTAACGTTTTAATATTGACTATACTTATTCCAGACATTCCAAATGACACTAGGAATAACGTTGTTCTGGAAACGCGCTAAGATGGCGCAGTTCCACTTTAGTCGATTGAAATGTTGTTCATATATATATATATGTAGTAAACAAAATGCATTCTAGAAAAAAATATTTTTATAAATTACCTGAAAACATCAGCATACCAATAAAAACAAGTTACATTTCTGTAGGAAAACCGACGATCTTCTCCAAAGTCTTCTCAAACAAGCCCTCCTCTTCGTATGTCCTCCTCCATATAAATTAGGAAATTTTGTAAGGTTACAGCAACATATGTAAACATATTTTATAGAGTCAAAGTTATTTTATTTACTTTTAATAGGAGGCCCGGTGGCCGTGAGCGTTAAGGCGTCAGCACTTAACACTCCTTGCTAAAGGGTCGTGGGTTCTATTTCCACTATAGGGTGGTGGCTTTTCTTTAGAAAAAAGAAAAGGCATCAGCCCTATCCTGGCTAGAAAAGGGTGGTAACCTATAGATAAACCGTCCTAAAATTAGTAGTTAATAATAAATGGACGTTAAAATTTAATAAATAATTTTAATAATTTCGGTTACTTATAAAATCACTGACACCCTTTTTTCCGAAAGAGACCCGCCGAAACGCAAAAATTCCTTGATTACTTATCACATTCAGACAAACCATCTTCATCCCATAAGAGAGATGTCAATTCCAAAATGGAAAAAGAAATAAATTTCGTCAATTGCATTGAGACAGTCACCTATTACAATTGAGCCTGTAGCTCATTGAGATTGTATTCAGAAAACGTTAAACTGTCTGAGTATGGTGAGAATGTTATCATCTTTTCCGCCGAGAAAACAGAAACGGACACGTCACGATCTTTTGAGCCACATAATCTTCATTCGCTAATCTCATTATTGCATAGGACCCCAATCACCGAAACTAAATAACCAGTTAGTTTATACATATCCAACATTATCCACATTCTAATTTATTAATAATTAATAACAATTATTGTTCTAAGTGCCTCATAGTAAAACCCTCCTCTCTGAATTTCACACAATACTTGTCAGTCGTGAGTTTATGCTATTGACAGGGCTGGAGGTATGTAGTTGTGTATTTTAGTTATGCATGGCAACAGAAATGTTTAGGTGGAAAATTCTCGATTCTGACCACTTTGGAATTCACATGGAACTACAAATGTTTACTGTGCTGGACAGGACGGTAATCAAATTGCATACGCTAAATGATTCTACTGGCAGTTCAAATTGAATTGGCTCATAATTATCTAATCGAGGCATTAGTTCTTGAATGTATGTTGATTTTGGTTTCTGCCTTTAATCTGTAGTTTTATGACCTTTTAATAAATGGGATCATGTCTTTCAATTGAAAAAATAGTAGGGTTTCACTTATAAATTTTAAATATTATACAGAACTCATAGATAATATTTAACAATAATTTCATGATGAAATAAATGTTCGTGTAGCTCTTTAAATACTTTACTCAAAGATGATAGATTGTGTAGAGCTTTTTACTTCTTTGAACACATTTTTTCCTCCAGCTTCCTTAGGAATGGGTTTAGGTATACAGTTTCTGTGTATTTATATATTTTATGCAGTGTTGTAAATTCAGAATAAATAAATAAAATAAGAAACATTTATTTATTAAGAGGTTCGCAGCTTTTAGCGATTTACTCTATAACAATAAATGATGATATTACAAAATTACATTTACACATTGTGTATATAGAAACAATATTATTATTTAATATATTATATTATTATGTGTATATCATTACATTAAGTATGTCTATATCTATATATATGTATATATATATATATATACATACATACACACACACACTCATACATATATCCTTATATATACATACCCCTACACTTTTACACACCTATGCATATATGCATATATTATTGCACTATATCTATATTAATTGTTTATATTTACACTATACATACATTATACATTATTATTATCTATATACTTATTTTGTACATTATTATATCTATATACTTATTTTATTCTTTAATATTATTATTATTATATTATTCCTTATTATTATCTTTATACTTTTATTACACATTATTATTACATTGCTCATTATTATTGTTATTGTTTTTCGCTACAGAGTAATTCACCAATTAATAGATATTTAATGCTGCAATTTGTTCATAGCAAACAGTTTAGTTGTATCTGTACTGTTTATATTCAGATTTAGTTAATGCTTGAAATAGATTTGTGTAATTTTATCCTCAATGATAGATATATCAGCTTTTAAGATTTACCTATATAAATAATGTTAGGTAGATACGTAAATAGAGGTTCTTATTATGTGACGTATTGTCACAGTTTGTTAAATATCTTTGTATTTTTTAAATATGTGTATATCTTGTCTATATACTGGCTGCCATCTGAGACTAGTTGAGTCATGTTGTCCGGTATGTCATAGTTTTCTCTCAACCGACATTCAGTCAAGATGTGTTTTATTATCAGTGAAGTGTTACATAACTCACATATTGGATTGTCCCGTCTATAAGAAATAAGAATCATTTCTAGAATGAAATTTGGCAAATTGTTCACATATATTGAATGTTTTTGCTACTCTTCAAAAGGCGTGAGGTAGAAATATTGAGGTATATCCGCTATTACCTTTTGCCTGTATAAGATGACCCTATTTCAGACTTCTTCAATGCCCACTACTGTCCTTCCTTATCCTTCATGAAATCCTTTACGATCTCGCATTTCTATTAGGACACCCTTCTTCCTGGGGATTCTATTACCCTTCGTCGGGGTCTCAGAGATAGATCAATTACATAAGTCTAATCCCGCCCCCGTTCAAAAAGGGGAGGACAAATCGGTTAACTCCCTTTCATTTTTTTTTTCTGGTTCTCCCTCCTTCGCTATATGCCATCACTCCATCTCTCTCTTCTCCCCGCATCCTCTGTCCCTCTGTAGACCTCTTCAACGCCTATTTACCATTTTATTAACCCTCCATCCTAACAAAAAGCCCTTCTCATTTGTAAAGCTCTTGAGAAAGGCTCCGGGCAGCCCTTCCCCTAGCCCAGTAAAAGCAGTCATTAGAAGATTAGATCGGATGCTCAGCTTGGATTTAGATTTAAATAGCTGCTAAGCTTTGGAAAGGGGATGAAGAAGGCTAAGACTAAAAACCCCATCTGTTCCCATCTGTGGAATAGAAGTGTTTTGAAGCGTTCATTTGATTGATCATTTCACAAGTTAGGTTTTTAATCTTTATAAGCTGATTTAATTATATTTTTCTTATTATTTAGCACTATATTTCTGTTAATTTCAATCTTTTGTAGACAATAGGGGTGACGTTTTGATCAGTGGCAGAGCACTAGACTAATATGCATGACTTGAGTTCAAAACTCGGGCTCGCCAAACATTTTATGTTCTAGTGATGTTGTTGGATTTGAGGTTCCAGACCGTCCGTAGGCCCACCCAGTCTTTAATTAATTTATTCATTGGTACTTGCCTCGGGGAAATTCAGGCGGCCGGAGCACAGTTCTGACCACACTATCTGCCTAGCGTTAGCGCCTTATGGTTATGAATCAAACACCTCTAAAGGGCTGATTTTTATTGTTTATAAATGAGATGAAAAGAAGCACGAGTGTTTCGAATGAGATCTTGAAAAATAAAATTATTTAAAGGGACAAAAGTTAAGAATAGTAAATATTATTATTATATAAAGCTATGCAATCAATTATAATAAGAATATAGCGCCGAATTAATGCTTTAATGAATTTAACAGATTCCCACTAGGGGTGGTGGCTTTTCTTTGAAAAAATAAAAGGCTAGAAAAGGGTGGTGACCAATAGATAACCTGTCCTAAAATTCTGAGTTAATTATAATGGACGTTAAAACATTTTTTTAAGCCACCGGTACAGATTTCACACACACACACACACACATATACATATATATATATATATATATATATATATATATATATATATATGTACACACACACATATATATATATATATATATATATATATATATATATATATATATAGTAGTCTTTATTAATTATATCTAACGTTAAAGAAATACGTATTTATACAAATGAATATTTAAAACATACATTTATTATTAATGATTCCAAGTATATAGACTATTCCTATTGGCTAAAGGCCTTTAGAGGGAGGAAACTACTTTTATAATAATCGCCTCGATACTTAAAAAATAATAAACTACAGACATACAAGAACCTAAAAATACAAAGTAATTCTAAATAATTTTTTACAAAATATATAGTAAATAAAAAAGGAAGAGAGAAGAAAAAGTAAATGAAAAATAATAAATACACATATCGGAAGCAAATGCAGCAGACCATATTATAAGCCATAACAAAAATGTTCTCGACCATGATTAAACAATATATTTAAATATTTCGTTTAGGGCTGAGATAATCAGGTGCCTCCCCTCCTTTAGTCCTTCGCTAGTACTGCGGCTACTTCGCATTTTGTAATGATCTGTAAGCCATGATTGGTCAAGCTTACATTGGACCCGATCCGATAGCCACCGACTGTCGAAAAAAAATTCGAACACATAAATCTCAATGGAGGAGTCTACATTGTTCCCGCCCCGACCCGATCCTATGGCCACCGATTCTCGGCCGCTCAAACGTATTTGTTTCTAGATCGACTTCGGACCGACGAAGCGAAATTGCGCCAAACCACATATTGTGTTTCAAAAAGGTCTACAGCCTGTACATATTAACCGATTTCAATGTTTTTTGTTTTTTTTAAAAAAATGAAAGCTAATAAAATTTAGAATAACTTTGTCACTTCAATTTTTTGTTTTTAGGTTCCATTGTTTATTAAATTACGTGGAAAGATTTTTATAACCATCCAATATTTATATAATTTTAAAATTTGAATACCTCCAACTTTCAACCTAATCGACGGTTCCTATCTAGGCGCATGGTAGTGCGCCAGGCCAAGTTCCGGCCAAAGCATACTGTGTGTTGTATATTACACGCGGTCTGAGAGCCGATTTTTACCCCCAACCAGATAAAGTTATGAAATTTTACACAGGTATTATACTCCTAGATGTGAGTAAAACTGGAAATTTTCATAATTCTACATCGAATAGTTTCTGAGATATAAGCGATCGAAAATCGGGATTTATAGGACTCACTGACTCATCAAAATTATTAGGCACTTCCCATGATGCTAGAGACTTGAGATTTTGCAGGATGGTAGATATGAGGGTGTTATTAAAGGAAAAAAAGTTCGTCTCGCAGGACTGCATCATCTTAGCGCGGTTCCGTTCATATCCCTAGTCTAATTTGGAAAGATTAAAATAGAAGCAGTTATTATTTTGGTTCCACCAGTCTTTTTTTTTTAATTAATTATTATAATGGCGTGTCAACCCTTAAGGTCACTAACGCCATTCCTGTGAGTAGTAAAGTCTTGAAAGGTGACATACATGATTTACAATCTTACCTGGAAGGGTCCGCTACACTAGAAACAGACCCGCTAGTGACAAGGTCTTGGAATCTTGGAAATCTATATTTCTAACAATAAATTGTTTTTGTTATTTTACTTAACCAGTTTTATTGTCAAATACATTATCCAACTATAAGCAATTAAAAAATAACAAGAAATAAAACAGACAAAAAGAACCATTGGAATAAACTAAATCAATTAATTTAAAGCTTTAAGCACTTTTTTCTCCGATTGACATCGCCTGATTAAAACTTTCTTCAGAACCTTTTTTTGTAGAGCATTTAGTAGGCTTCCGAATGGTAATCTTCCGCTTCACAAGATTGTCAACGGTTTTCGAGATACTAACGAAATTATACAAAGTTACCAAAACTTTTTTTGTCTGTTAATAAAATATTTTATTCTAACCCTTCCTTTACTCTAAACGTAACAAAAATTTTAACATATTAGTGTTGATGAAACTCCAACATGCAGAAAATGTTTCAACTGTATCCCATAATTCTAAGTACCAAAATCAAAGACAAAGAACCCTCCCTAGGAAGGACGCTAGGCAGTTGAAAAGCTATATATCTTGGAAATCCATGTCTCTAACATTAAATTGTTTTTCTTATTTTTCTTAACCTGTTTTATTTTCAAATACATTATCCAACAATAAGCAATTAAAAAATAACAAGGAATAAAAAACAGACAAAAAGAACAGTTAAAAGTTTTAAGCTCTTATTTCTCCGATTGACATCGCCTAATCAAAACTTTCATTAGAACCTTTTATGTAGAGCATTTAATAAGCGTTCTAATGGTATCCTTCCGTTTACAAAAATTCTCAACAATTTTCGAGATATTAATGAAAGTTCCCAAAATTTATATTATTTCTAGCAACAGAAAATTGGCCTCATTTTTCATATCCTGTTTTACACACCAAATTTTCGCATTATAAGAAATTACAAAAATAAAAAGCAATAAAAAACGAGGACAAAAATTACAACAAGAACGACAAAAACCCGTTCATAAGAACAAAACAGACGTATTTGAAGTTTTAAGCACTTATTTCTCCGATTGACATAACCTAATCAAAAATAGTTTTAGAATCTTTTTTGTAGACAATTTAGTAAGCTTTCAAATAGTTTCTATCCACTTACCACGATTTCCCAACCGTGTTCGAGATATTAATGAAAGTATACGAACTTCCCAAAACTTTTCATGTCTGTTCATAAAATATTTTATTCTAACCCTTCCTTAACTCCAAACGTAACAAAACTTTCAACATATTAGTTTTAATGAAAGTAGAACATGCAGATAAAGTTTCAACTGAATCCCGTAATTCTAAGTACCCAAACCAAAAACGGTATTCAAAAACTATTTTTCCAATTTTCTCGAAAACGGTTAAAGCGATCGCCTTCAAAATGGTTTCATTCGTTGTCCTAGCCCAGGAATCATATAAAACGAGTACTTACAAGCTTATGAACTCAAAAACGTAAGCGTTACGATTTTTTTTGCGCGAATTTCGCCCCAAACGCCATCTTCCAGTAGGCGGATTTTGCTGGTTAACGAACTTGACCTTTCAAATTGGACGAAGGATTTTTGTACCAAATTTCATCAAAATCGGACCATTCGTCTTCTATCTAGAGAGCGAACAGACAAATATATATATATAAATAAATATATACATATATATATATATATATACAAATTTGAACCACCGTTATTTTCGGTCTCTAGGGGTTCTGAAACGCGAAATTTTCTAGTCGGCACTTCCGGATTGTTTCATTGTATCAACCCTATAAGCGGGGTTCCTCCCTATGGGGGAGGGAGGAACCGCGCTAAAAATGTCTATTTTATTCATTCAAATCGATCTTCCAGCGAGTTTGTGTTTCTCTTTCTGGGCGAATAAAACTCCTGCCTACAATCAATAGTACGAAGAGTCTATAATCAAAGTGTATTGAATAAGTAATCTTCGACATTGTTGTTCTTTTGCTTGAATTAGAGAATAGCTTTTAATAAATCCTGACAATTTGAACCATATTAAACTACTCCAATAGGACATAGATATCAAGCTGTACCGTATGAAATGTCAGTTTTGGACTTGCCGATTTCCTTCAAATGTCTTGAAACTGCCGTGGCTCCTTCTCCGTCTTCTTTGGCAGATTCCCTAATGTTTTTTGAGGGACAAGCTTCAACCCTTTCTTTCAGGTGGTCATTGTCATGCTTGGTTTTTGGCCTTCATCGCTCCTTGTTGTCAAGGTCAAAATTTCCACTTTGAAACCTGGAAAACTGCCGGTAAAAAGTTCTTTCATTCACCGTTCCCTCCCTGAACGCCGTGTTAATGTTCATACACGCCTCAGCAGCGCTACGACCGAGCTTAAATTCATAACGAAAAATAATACGGATTTCCGTTGAAGTCATAATTTAAGTTTTATTTTTTTCTCAGAGGATCGTTCTCACAACACAGTACGCAAGTTACTGATTAAATAATAGGAATAAAAGAGCTTTAATTCTATATGAATAACAATGATGTTCGTAAATAATTAAATATAAAAAAAAAAGGATTAAATCGCAAAGTAAACAAAACTGACATTTCATACGGTACAGCCTGATAAAATAAGAATGGAAATTATCGCACAATGGATATTAGTTAATATGTGGATAGTATTTAAAACGTTTTGTACAGATTTCATTTTTCTGGTTAAATTTAAAGTGTGTAATACTTTTCTTTTTATTTCGCGCACACAGATACACTCGGTTTGCTCTCAATATAGTGTTCATCCATAAAATATGTGACTTTGATTGAAAGAAAGCCGAACGCTAGATAAGGTGATACTGTGGAGGGTGTTGAGAAATTCATGTAACTGCCCTAACTCCATCAAGCTCTCTATACTAGGGTCAGTACAACAATAAGAAAAAGTATTCCACCGCGCAGGATCTGACGCATCTTAGCGCGTTTCCATGACGAACTTATAGAGTAGATGAATTAAATATTTTGTGAAAACTTTGAACACCTACCCCATTGATATATTGTAGAAATGTAGAGATTCTAAGCGCCCCATGCACAAAATACTTACAGTATCGGAAATTACTCATTTGACGACTTCTGCATGGAAAGATCGATTATGAATAACCTAAAATTCCTTATCAGTTTAGGTAGGTATCTTGTTATATTGGCAAATTCTTTTTACTGCTAAAATAAATTACAAAGACCACAAGCTATAAAAAAAAAGGAGGAAAAAAATGTTCGAAGATTGAAGCACTAATTTCTCCAACTGGGATCATCCAATTCAAAAGTGTTACTTCAAAACATTTTGTAGATAATTTAGTAAGGTTTCGAATAGTTAACCTACCACTTATTGTGTTTACCTAACTATTTTCGAGATATTTAAGAAAATATACGAAAATCTCGAAACTACTCATGTCGGTTAGTTAAATATTTTTTTGCTAATACTTTCTTGACTCCAAACGTATCCAAAATTAAAATATTTCATTGGAACGCCCGGAACAATTTTAAGCTGAACCAGTAGTTTCTGAATATGCAAACCAAAAATTAGTTAGGAAAATCGTTGTACCGACGTTTCTCGTAAACAGTTACAGATTTACATCGCCTAATCAAAACTTTCATTAGAACCTTTTATGTAGAGCATTTAATAACCTTTCTAATGGTATTCTTCCGTTTACCAAGATTCTCAACCTTTTTCGAGATATTAAGGAAAGTAAACAAAGTTACTAAAACTTTTTATGTCTGTTAATAAAATATTTTATTCTAACCCTTCCTTAACTCCAAACGTAACCAAAATTTCAACATATTAATTTTGATGAAAGTAGAACATGCAGAAAATGTTTCAACTGAATCCCATGATTCTAAGTACCCAAACCAAAAACGGTATTCAAAAAATATTTTTCCAATTTTCTCGAAAACGGTTAAAGCTATCGCCTTGAAAATGGTTTCATTCGTTTTCCTAGCCCAGGAATCATATAAAACGAGTACTTAGAAGCTTATGAAGTCAAAAACGTAAGCGTTACGATTTTTTTTGCGCGAATTTCGCCCCAAACGCCATCTTCCAGTAGGCGGATTTTGCTGGTTAACGAACTTGACCTTTCAAATTGGACGATGGATTTTTGTACCAAATTTCATCAAAATCGGACCATTCGTCTTCTATCTAGAGAGCGAACAGACAAATATATATATATATATATCTACTATATATTTGTCAAATACCACTCACTGACCTATCATCGCCCAGCCCAAACCACTTGACAGAAAAATTTGAAATTTTGCATTGACACTCCCTTTAGAACTTACACTCTCGCTAAGAAAGGATTTTTTGATATTCGAATTTTTAAGTATTTTTAGAGGGGTTTGAATTCTTATTTGGTTAGAGAGCAGGCAAGCCAAGGCAGCAAGCGTTGCTAGGAGAACAGTTCATTTGTTAGCGTACTGTATTTACTTTATAATATTATTTTTATTTGAGCTTCTTTTAGAACTATGATGACGGACCTTGAATTACTAGAAATAAACAGTGATTTTGTCCTTCATAGAGTTTACTCTGTACCTGGTGATGGACTTATCTGCCGTGACGAGGCACGGGTGTTCAGCTAGTATATATATATATATATATATATATATATATATATATATATATATATATATATATATATATATATAAATAAATATATATATATATATACATATATATATATATATATATATATACATATATATATATATACAAATTTGAACCACAGTTATTTTCGGTCTCTAGGGGTTCTGAAACGCGAAATTTTCTAGTCGGCACTTCCGGATTGTTTCATTGTATCAACCCTATAAGCGGGGTTCCTCCCTATGGGGGAGGGAGGAACCGCGCTAAAATCGAAAAATCCTGAAAAGTTGAGTTTGACTCCGCTTCCGGGGCGGGGGCGTGCCAGTTTTGTACTTCCTTCGGAAACCCATCATTCCGTCCGAAACCCATGATGTGGGGTATCAAATGAAACGTTTCGGTATGAAGAACCTATATTTGATGTTTTTAGAAACATTTAGACGCATATAGGCTTCGTCTAAATCTTATACCAGCTGTCTGTCTGTATGTTTGTTCCTTATACAAACCTGAACCTTTTGACCGATTTTGACCAAACTTAAGACACAGATGGGTCTTGATACGGAGAGAACCATAGGCTAGGTTAAATTGTCTATCAGCTGTCTGTCTGTCTGTTTGTTCCTTATACATATACACACCGTTTTGCCGATTTTGACCAAACATGGTACACAGGTAGGTCTTTATCCGGGGAGTGTCATAGGCTAGGTCTATGAGCTGTCTCTCTGCATGTTTGTCCCTTACTCAAATTTATACCGTTCGACCGATTTTGTCCAAATCTGGCACACAGGTAGGTCTTGGTCCGGGGAATACTCTAGGCTAGGTCAAAAAGGTCTTTCAGCTGTCTGTCTGTATGTTCGTTCCTTATACAAATCCACACCGTTTCGCCTATTTTTACCAAACTTGGCACGCAGGTAGGTCTTGATAAGGGAGTGTCTTATTACCTATGACGTTTTGTACTTTTTGTTTCATCAGAAAGCCATCATTCCTTCTGAACCCCATCATGTGGGGTATCAAATGAATCGTCTTCGCAAGGAGAACCTATATTTGATGGTTTAAGAAACATTTCGACGCATCTTAACAACAGGTGTGACTTCTTTCTTAAATTCTGTAAATAAAGTCGTAGGAGTTAACTGCATAATATACTTGAAAGCAGATAATAAGTTTTTCAAAGTCGAGTCATCTAAATTACAAAGTTTAGGACCACAAACCCAAAACGTATCGTCTTTGTTCTTATCTTTTTCTTGAAGGCCTTGTGCACTTTCCCTATTGTGATCTTTATCCTCGGGATGAGGTTAATGCGTTTTACAGAGTAATAGTTTATTTAACAGAGCGATCAATTTCTCCTCTAGAGTAAAGTCATCTGGAAGAGCTTCTATCTTTTCTAGTAGTAGTGATTAGATGTAGATAGGTATGCTACTTATTGATATCAAATATCAAGCAGTAAGGAGAACTTTATGCAGAATCCAAAGACCTTGGTTTTATATGAAGTAAAAAAGCCAGTAGGTATGCGGCAACTAAATTTTAATTGATACTTAGAAATAAGTAATGAGATCCACAAAAAAACATAAATGTGAAATAGAGGCCAAGTTCCTCCCCCCCCCCCCCCCCCATCCTACTCTCCAAAAAAGTAGTACGAGTTGGTGCATTAAGTGTACCATATTTTCAACCAAAAATATTTGCCAATACAAGAGATGATACAAGAAAGAAATGTCCAGGTTCATTACTAAGAAGACCTATTTGTTACTTACTAAGAACAGTAAAGACACTTCAACTGACCTTTAAAAACAACAATAAAAATACTTATATCCAGTTACTAAAATATCACTTTCCTCAACCAGGTATATTCTTAAACTTGGCAATGTTTTATTTGTGCCAAAATGATCTTTAGAGAGAAAACTAAACATTGCCAAGTTTAAGAATATACCTGGTTGAGGAAAGTGATATTTTAGTAACTGGATATAAGTATTTTTATTGTTGTTTTTAAAGGTCAGTTGAAGTGTCTTTACTGTTCTTAGTAAGTAACTAATAGGTCTTCTTAGTAATGAACTTAGACATTTCTTTCTTGTATCATCTCTTGTATTGGCAAATATTTTTGGTTGAAAATATGGTACACTTAATGCACCAACTCGTACTACTTTTTTGGAGTGTAGGATGGGGGGGGGAGGAACTTGGCCTCTATTTCACATTTATGTTTTTTTGGGGATACTTCTTAGGTAGTATTTCTTAAATTAATCACTCATTTTCACTTCACTAGCAGGTCGTTACTGAAAAGCTGTGACTAAATCGGATCGGATCGGGAGACATAAGGGTGCACCTAAGCCGTCCTTCCTAGAGTATGATGATTCATAACACTTTTTTCCCTAAATTTTAAAAAATATAAGAGCCACTTTGTGGACGAAAAAACCGGGTGGAAATAAATAAAAATAATCCGGAGGAAGAGGTTCTCGTTATTTGGGGCAGTGATGTGGAAGAAGCAGCTTTTACAAGTGGGAGTTAAGAAGCAGAAACCCTCCCCTATTTCTTCCTTCCTCGCTGGTTCTTGTAGAATTCTCAAGTCTACTTCAACAAGTCTGTAACTTGCATGTATTCGACGCACGAACTGATTTCAGTTCATCCTCTGTCACTGAATAGTTTGTGTCCGAAAATTTCATTGTAGCAATGTTCCGAATTTCTCCAAACTCACTAGCTTAGGGTTCCTAACTTCACAGAGGTGATTCTTGACAGTTTGGTTCTATCTAGCTTATAATACTCATTAGCAGTTCTTCTAGTACCGGTGACATCACTTACTTAAAAAGCTTTTATGAAAAGCCCTTAATTAAATGATGTTTTACTTACAAATGCAACATGCAAACATGTGCATAGAATAGTGTGGCAAGTAATTTAAAATCAGTATTTATTCCAGTGCAGGGTCGGTGGAACGCTAAATCATGGAAATCATCCGTGTGATCTCTTTCAATTAACAAACTCCAAGACAAATTCAAGTTATGGTTATATGGGTATCCAGGCGAAGGAAAATGTTTTAATTTGAATAAGAAAATGAAGGTTCCAATGAACGAGTAAGCTTTAGCGATTAGTTTTTTGTTACATCCTAACGTTCCAATACTAACTCCTAAGAAGAATACTCAATGCTCCGTTTTAAGTTTTCATCCTTAAAGTCCATAAAAGCCTCAATATCTCACTCGTTAATGGTGTTATATAATCCAGAATCGAACGCTTCCACCCTAAACATTCCAATCCATTCCATCCTGAAGTCACCCTCTCCCCATACCGAGCGTTACCCATCCACTCTCTCCACCAAGTCGACTCAGAAGACAGTAGCCCAAAGATCTCCTGCAGTGACCTAGTGATGTGTTAGCAATGGCTCTCTCTTTCTTCAAGTGTGTCAATGTCTGTGGCATACCGATCTCTTTTCGACTCCAGCAGAAGGAAGCTTGGGTAGGCCTCTTTCAACGCCATCTGAGCGTCATTCTGGCGTTAACCGAGGCTAAAGTTGGGAGGCCCGTTACCAGATGTATTTATATACAGGATGGAATAACAAATAATGAAATCAATATTGAATGTTTTGCGTATGTGGTTTGCTAGTAGTTTTCTTTTTAAATTAATAATTGTTACTTTTTTTAAAATTATAAATCATTAATGAAAGCCGTCAACAACTTAATTTCCTACCATTTAGCCATGGAGACGTACAGAACTTTTTTCTTTTCCTTCTGTTAATCCTTGGCTGCTTAATATTAAAATGTTCCGAATTTAGTGTTTCACTATCTGAGGATAGGTGCTCCGACTGCCTGGGTCATTAGAACCATGTTACCTTGTTAAAGTAAATATGTAAGAGCATTACGATTATGTTTGTTGTGGACGTTGCTATAGCTTTCCTACTATTTTAATTTTTTTTAAACGATATACCATAGTAACTCGATGATTATATGATTCAAAAATTAGCCGTATTACAAATATCATTTCTAACTAATATTGAAATTATGAAGATTAGATAGTTAGCCTTCGAGGTGAAAAGCAATCAGGGAATAGTTGGGATTCGGCTAAGAAAATATATATAGATTATTGTAAAAAATCTATATTCAGGAAGTTTTGGCTATTCTTTGGTAGCCTTCGTCAGCTAAAATGACAGGAAACAAAGAAAAAACAGAACTTAATACACAGAAAAAAGGCTTATTTCTCTCGTAAAAGTTGTTAAAAATTAATAATTATTATTAGTACCTTTTCACTTGTATATAACTCATTAAAAATGTGTTTTATGTTTCTATTGATTTTCTCGAACTAATTTCTAGATATACAACTAAAGTTCACTTTATCTGTTTATTAATAACATAATTTTTCTAATATTTTAACAACAAACTGTTCTTTTATAAAAAGTTGATTTGTATTTATAGACCTGCCATTTATCTTACTGATAAACCTTTTTTCAGTGTATTAAGTTCTGTTTTTTCTTTGTTTCTTGTCATTTTAGCTGACGAAGGCTACCAAAGAGTAGCCGAAACGTCCTGAATATAGATTTTTTACAAAAATCGTATTGATGTTTTCTTAGTCGAATCCCAACTATTCCCTGATTGCTTACTATTGAAATTGTAGTTTATTTACTCCAGTGACGTGCGGAGTATAAGTCCCCTGTCTTATAAGTCTTATCCAATAAAAAAATGCTCTTATTAGGGAGAAAATGTTGTTTTTTTATGTTTCAATTTTCTTCTTTTTTTGTCGACGTCGTCTCCCATGACCAATTTTCCTGTGCTATATTCCTGGCGGCGCCTATTCTAAACGCTCTTTGTAAATGTTTGGAATTTTCCAAACGAGCAATCCCGAGCCAAAGTAGGCTCGAACAATCTAGGCTGGTTAACCAGTCTGAAATTGCGTGGTCCTTCTGTCATTAAGGGTTAATTTTGAATTGCGTCGTCGTTTTTACATGAAAAAGCTGTATCTCCTCTATAGGATACTTTTTTTCCATCACTGGTATTAAGTGAGCTACATAAAAAAAAAAAAAAAAAAAATATATATATATATATATATATATATATATATATATATATAATCTAAGAAATATATCTGCCGGGACATAAACCTCTAGGATAGATGTAACCACAAGCTGCTATTTGGAAGAAACGAGTAGAGTTCGAGTTAGGGCTGGAGTGGGATGTGTTCGCACCCCAGTTGAAGAGTGACGTCCAAGATAAAACAGATTAATGTGATGCCCACACCCTCATGAATTAAACAGCGCCACTTAGCTACGGATAAAACAGTTTCAATCTGATACCCTGACTCGTTCTCAATCTCTGCTCTCTCTCTCTCTCTCTCTCTCTCTCTCTCTCTCTCTCTCTCTCTCTCTCTCTCTCTCTCTCTCTCTCACACACACACACACACACACACACACACACACACACACACACACAAACACTCTGTCTCTCTCTCTTTTTTCTCTATCTTTCAACCCCTAAGTCTTTTTCCTCTTCCTCACATTTTTAAAGTATTTATTAAGAACAGATGTCTATTCTCAGAAATATCTTGATGCTCGATAAAATATATCTAGAAAAGTTAGAATATCCTTCTCTTCCATTTATTTCCATGTCCTTCTAATGCAAAAATAAAGATATATTCTTTTATCAGCAAACGTTCATATTGAAAAATATATGTAGTAAGAGGAAAAATAGTTTAAGGATTAAATTGTTCTGGCCTATAGCCAAGTTACTATTTATGATAACAACCAGGAATTTTTAAGATAAAACAAATTTAATTTTGTGTTTAAATAATATATATATATAATTTAACAGATTTAGTAAGTATATTTTTGTACGCTACGACATACTGAGTAGTCAGCTTGGTCTGTTTCACAGTGAATAATTGTAAATGGACAACAAAAGAAAAAAAAAAAACGTAACAGACCAAGAGGGCCCTGAGGGCCAGTTACTATAGAGGTCTCTGATTCATTACCATACGACACACTAGGGAGATACTGTGGTCAGTACTATTAACTAGCCCCTGATTTTCCCCTTTGCTGATTCGACTGCTAGGCTCATTAGCACCAAGGTACCCATTATTAAATTCATTAAAGGCTGAGTTGTCCTAGGGACGGCCAGGGAGGCCGAGTTCAACCAATGAACGAAGACACTAAAAGATCCTTACGAAGGTAGGGATTCGGTCATTGCTTCTTAATAAAACTACATTTTACATTGAAAATGGTTTTATTGTTGCCGAATTTTCGGCTTGAAATTCAATACTTCATCAGTGCTGTAAAAACAAATAGGAAAGATTTAATACTAACATATACATACATATACACATATATACATACACATATACATATATATACATATACATACACATATACATATATATACACATACATATACACACATACATACATGAAAAACAACCATAAAAATATAATATACAGCTAGAAGAACAATGTGTTATAGTAGTGCTTAGATTAGAAGTATACGGGAACAGATATAAGAGTAACAAGATGGGCTTACCGATGAGAAGATTGAGAACTATACCTCACGGATGCGGGATCATTTCTGACTGTTGATACAAGGAAACTTAGGGGAAAGGAGTTGGTGAGGAAACGAAGGCTTGAATTTCAAGCCGAAACGTCGGCTACAATAAAACCATTTTCACTGTAAAATGTAGTTTTATTAAGAAGCAATGACCGAACCCCGACAATCCCTACCTTCGCATCATCAACGGTCAACGAGCTTCTCTCAAATAGAAGATCTTTAGGTCCTAACTAACCTAGGGCTAACGTCGCCCTCAAAATGGACAAAGAATAATGTAATAAAAACGAGCAAAATCTTGAAAGTCAAATAGAAAAAAAATCACTTTTTCTGCTCACGCGAAACTAATTGAAATGAAATAAGAAAATGCCAATAATCAGATAAATCGATGTTGTGGTTCTATGGTTCTATTCTATCTTGACGAATGAAAAATATTGAATTTTCTACGGTTTTTACTACGAGTTAAGGGGAAATTCGCCCTTTAAAATCTTTTCCGTTTGTTTTATCACAATTATTTCCCATTTGGTTTTGAGTGTGAAATAAAGCGAGGAGAGACAGAAATTTCCTTTTAATAAACCTCCCAGGGACCATAGCCTACCCTAATAGGGAGGAGTACCGCTCCATATTTTCTTTCCGGTCATTCCACAATCTCGAGAGAATACTAAAACTTTTTCTCCGCTTTCCACCTGGAAAAAGGGGATATAAGGCCATGGGGTGAACTGATGGCCTCGGCTCTTCCTCCCGTATAATGTGACTCGACTTTCTTATCCGGCCTTTTCCGGATTTCTTTTGGCCAATATAATGACTGTTTCGCTTTCTGATATTTTCGCTATTTTTATTCTGTAATCACATTCCGGTCAAAAAAAAAAAAAAAAACAAAAATGTAGCACCTTAACAGAAATCGATTTTTCTCTGAAAATGTATAACCAGAATAGCTTATGATCAATTTGTATCCTTAAAGAATTCAATAGACAGTTCAGCATATTGTGTTCCTGATTACAAATACATTGAGATAGAGATGAATACCCAAACTGCGAAAGGCAGTCCTGGAATTTTTTATTTTAACAGTAAAAATCTATCATAAAAACCTTAAATGTAAATTATATAAGATCACTTAGTTCAGAAAAAATATTTTTAGTTGGCTAACTATTCCAAGTTATAGTTTGTTAATATTCCCTACCCCCTAAAGCCCCCAGCCCCTCCCAAATGCTCCCATCCCCCCGAAATCATTTTCTATACGCCCCTGTAGTGAAGGTATGTGTTGCAATGTAATGATTCATAAAGTATAAGATATAATAATAACAGATATATTCATAAAGTAATTAAAAATAGTTTTATTGAACCTAAGTGTAAAATCAGAGTTTCTTGAGCTATTTTCCTTACGGTGGTGTAGAAGGATCTGCCGTCTAATCATACCCTAAAATGTTGCATAAAACTACTTTGTATTACACAAAATGGCTGTCAGTTAATTCATTTTCTAGCATTCGTCTCGGTTGTACGCTTTCGAGCATTTTGTCACAATCCGATGATTTCATTCACCAATTATTTTACGCGATGATTCTAATACTTCAAGCAAGACGTGAAGAAGAGTTCTTTTTTAATAATAAGAAGATTGCTATCGTAATGCCCAGTGAGCTCGAGCGTAAAACGGGAGATTCTGAGTTTGGTCTGCTAATATTTTAAACAAAAATATTGATTTGAAAATAACTTTTCTGATAGCCTGAATCGTCCAACGTATTATACAGACGTTTTATACAATTATCTTCTAGTAGGAGTACCTTCAGTAAAGACGTATTTAGCAATAAGATTTTCCTTGACTCAGATAGGTAGCCCGCCAAGACGTCTGTCAAAAGTTTTGGCAGTATTAGATAAATTGATTTGGCATGCTTTGATATCAAGCAAGGCGGTACACTGGTGTTAAACCTGATGATCTGGGTTCAAAGGCTGGCTTGGTGATCTTACTAAAAAATAAAAATCATAAAATTAATTCATTGACGGTATGTACCGTCCCTGTGTATAAAGAGTGGTTTAATAAACAACTAGAATCATCCGACAACATTCAAACATCTCCTCAAGCAATAACACAAAAATTCTCATTTAACTTTAAAAAAATTCCCCAAAATAAACAAAAACTGAGAAACCTTACCCCCATAATAATAATTAACGAAAACATTAAACTGTAAGAAACAAAGCTCAACCTCCCATTGAATTACTTCGGAGAAATAGATTGTTCGCGAGGAAGTTCGTACTTGTTTAACAATTCTTTCACAACAACTCAATTCATAACTCTTCCCCACTTTTTTCTCAAAAGATAATTAATTCAGGGCATGAACAATAGGGTAATGAAAGCCATGACGTCAGGACGTAAAAACCAGTTGTTGCTATGCTATTATCTTTTATAATTATTTAAGGAAATATCGGGTTTTCTAGATATTTCTTCGTCCCAAGAGATTTTTAAATTACTTAGATTGGGTAATATTGTTTGATACATTCGATGTGATTACCATACAATTTTTTTTTGGATTCTGTTGACTGGCTAATTAAATGAATTAACAATCAATCGCATTAATATTCTCCTAGTATACATAATTCAAATGGAGTGTCCTCTATTCACAGTTTATATTTTAATTAAAAAAGAAAAAAAGAAAACAGAAAGTTTTCGGAAACAGAATGGACTATAAACATCATTTCATACGCGTGACTGCAAAATTCGTATCATTTAAAGAAATTAAGAGACTGATATTCAATGAATATAAATATTTTTAGTTGATTCAACTATGTCTTAGATGATCATAGAATTAATAGTTTTATAAAAATGTTTTGTGGAAGTTGGTACTAATTAATTTTGAAAGCTGTAAAAATACCAGTTCGTAGTAAAATAAAGCAAATGTTCATTTAGTAATCTTTCTTTTTAACAAAAATTAAAAAGAATGCAGAGCTTGTGCGATAGAAAATTGACTGCAATCGGCAATTAAATGTGTCCATACAAGATTCGCAATTCTATTTAAAATACAGATATCTTTTTAAAATGTTCAAACTGTATAGATCTATTCTGGCGAGACATCTATTCTACATTTTTTTAAATAAATGGTAGCCCTAAAATCTTTTTATTTATTTTAAGCAAGTCTCCTTCTAGGCCATTAGCGCCATGGTGTCCCTAAAATTTAAGTAGTTTAATATGGGGAAATGTGTAAATACACCATTTATTTAATGATTTATCTTCTAATAAGCACTCAATCAAGAAATTCATACTTGACTCCATTGTTTCGATACAAAGCGATTTATCTACTATACTATGTTTATTTTAATATCTGGTAATCATACATTGCCCTTATACAGCATCATTAAATAGCTAAATTTGTGAATATTAATTAATATTTGTAGAAATTGATATTATGAATCAGTAAAGTCAGTCGTTGAATTACTTGAGATTTCCAGACAATAAAACTACCCGAATACAATACAAAAGTACAACAAAGACAGAGGTAGAATTGAAGGTGGGTACATGAGGAAGCCAGGCGTAAGGTAACGAGATTGGGCAGACAGACCACTAAACGGTTTGTCCTAATGTTGAAGGGCCAACCCTCAGCTACTAACAGCTCTGGGCAGATGTTACTCTCGCTACATTACCCCTTGCACCTTGTCTACTCCCATCAGCGGCTCAACTCGGGATAGCTGAATTTACTTGACATATTGTACGGGCATGTTGTTCAATTTAAAATATATGTTAATTTGCAATATTGCCTGACCTCAAAATGATCAATGGCTTACAAGGGGAGTGCACGACGTGCCCCTCACCGATGCAAGTGAACAATTTTTTTATGTGTAGCATTTAACTAGAAAAAGATCCTAAGAAGTTAAAGCGAGAGAACGCACTTCTCAAGCATTCAGCTGAAAAAAAAGTTGAAAATTTACCTGGAATTCTAAATATTTATAAGGGAAAAATGTAGGTTACGTTTTGAAATTCAATATCTCGCCTTCAAATAACCCAACTTTTACGACCTTAGGCTTTTTGAAAAGAAGAAAGACTCCTTTTTCGAATCATATAAATGACTATTGTATTATCTCGGGAAATACTAGTCCGAAATGGTTCTCAAAATAAAAGTCAAATTTAAACGTTTTTGCAAATAATGTCGATTCCAGAACACGTAGAAATAACCCGATCGAACGAAATTGTTTAACTTTAGAACCTTTATCGATCCTCCAAATTTGGTTTTAATCGGGTAAATGTTCTTCGAAATATGGTCGGATTTGTGAATCTTAAACAAAATTTTGATGGTTCAGGCCTTAGCGAAATTTGAAATACATTCAGCCCAAGGAATTTGAAAAAAGCCCAAGGACGTACAAGTCGAGTTATTTGAAGGTGAGATATTGAATTTCAAAACGTAACCTACATTTTTCGCTTACAAATGTTTAGAACTCAAGGTAAATTTTCAACATTTTTTTTTTCAGCTGAATGCTTGGGAAGTGCGTTTTCTCGCTTTAACAGGACCTTTTTCTATTTAAGTACTCCAAGTATTTTAGTTGGTTTCTAGCTGTGGAATTTAATACAATCATATTAGCCATAATGTAATATAATAGCATTAAAAGGTTCAACAAACGTTTTTTTCTTAATGAAAAACTGCAATTGAGTCACTAAAATGATGTCTTGTCACAATGGCCGTGGCGAACAGTGCTTTGAATTGGTACTCTCATCTTCAGGTATGGGTTATATTTTTTCCTTATCAATTATCAATCAATGAAACATGCAGATGACGCCACTTTTTAACTTTGCCATTGATCTTTGAGGACAGGCAATATTGTATATATATATTATGTGTGTGTAAATTCTGAAGTTTATTTTTGGTTTCTAATAGATAGGCGTGTTGAGGTTGTTAAAAGAGACTTTTTAAAATTCTTTCATGTATTAAACCCCAATAACATCATATCGTCGTAACGTTTTAAAAGAGTAATAACCTCAAAGCTGCAGCCTTCATGTACTCACATGTAACACGTCAGTTGACCCTTACATTGATGCATTCTAATGTTCAAATTCGATCGAAGGATGTTAAAAAAAAAAGTATGCATTCAATGTGAGGGCATGTGCTTCGTTCAATCGTTGTCCTCTACAGTAGATTACACTGTTCTGCACGAAAATCCTCCTTCAAACCAAAACATGCTTTCTTACTGTTTTCAAATGTGCTGAACACGAAGTCAGATTCTGTCTATCACGCACAGTTTCTTGAGAAATTCTAGTTTTTTATCCAAAAATGTGAGTTTTTTGTAAATTTGACGAATTTTTTTTGGCATCAAAACATAGTGAAAAAAATTCAAAAGCCCGATGATTTTGAGCGCAATGAAGTATATTTGAACGGGAAAACATTTGATGGGAATATTACAAGTGGTTGAAGAAATATGGCTAAAAGTGTAGGAAATTCGACATCTACTCAAGGACCTCACTTTTGAAGCAAAGTTAAATACTATTGAGAAAAAGGCTTGGATTGATTTTCGAGAGGTATGTGCTAAGTTTTTGGGAAACGAAAAATCTAGAGACTACCGAAAAATAGTCCAAGAACTGCTTACTTCATATAAAACATTGGGATGCAATATGTCCTTAAAAATACATTTCCTGCATAGTCACCTAGACTTTTTCGCCCCAAATTTGGGTGCAGTTTCGGACGAACATGGAGAAAGATTCCACCAAGACATATCCAGAATGGAAAAAAGATATACTGGCAAATGGAATGCGAAGATGCTGGCGGATTACTGCTGGACATTGCAGCGGGAGACAGAGGAGGAAGAGTACAAAAGAAAAAAAAATACTCATTGACGATGTGTGTATATTTTTTGAGTTGTGTCATATCTAGTATTATACCTGATAGCATGCAGGATTCAATTAATTATATTTTACCGTTGAAAAAGAAAAAAAAAATCTGTTATAATAAAGACAATAATTTTCAAATACAATTTTTCATTTTTTCCAAGTTTCTCCTCTTTTCTTTCAAAATCAGAGGGTGATAGAATTTTTCTGAGTTCAGATTCGGACTCAGCACACCTGAAAACATGAGAAACAGGCAAAATTGTTCAAGGGAGGGGAGAAAAGTTTTTTTTTGCAGAACAGTGTTATTTAAACGACCCTTTAAATAAAAAAAATCAATTTATTACTCTCTTCTAAAAAAAAATAGTTACTAATTTCCAGACCAGTTCTTTATTTCAGAACAAGTTATTATCAAATTAAAAATCTTAACAATTTCATTAATATACATTATTATCGTCCCAGCTTTATTGTCAGCATAACCTTAAAAAATGACTGTCCATCTTCAATTTTATGACAGCTTAAGATACTTGGCCAGCATTTTTTTTTTTTTCTTTTGACACCATAAAGTATAAAATTCCTACCAACACAGTGTTGGTGAGGCGATTCACATTGTTTTCAAACTTCCCCCAAGTGCCTATAAAACCTGCCCCCCCCCCGTCACGGGCGCAACACCTGACTGCTTCTTTTTCCAAGAAGTATCACTTAGACCTTTTGAATATTTGAAAAGTTTATATTAAGAATGTTAAGTATATTATCTAATTTTCTATTTTCACTTCTGAATGGGACAATTCAAAGTTATATCTGTAGTTTGAATTTAGAGCTGAACTTCTCAGTGATATTGAATTTTCTCCCTTGGTAGTATCATCTCAATCTCTATCCTTGAAGAAGATTTTAAAATACCAAACGTCTTTACTTCATTTAATCCATTTTTAAAGGAATTGCTATTGAGTATGCACTCATGAAAGAAGTTTTGAAAAATGTCTTTACATCTTGATCGATCCTGCCTACTAAATACCGGAAATGACCGCGTTAAGATTTATATGAATATTAATATGTGTGTGTGTCTGTTAAGAGGATACACGTCAGAGTATTTGTTTTTAGCCAAGGAACGTGGTGTATACATTCCCCTACCACACGATTGAACGAGTTCCTTAACCATCAACATCGGTCTACCTGGAGGGGGGAGGGGGACTCCAGACCCAAATTAAAATTTTTGCCCACCAGTCGCAAATTGTATTGTATTATAACGGAACTGGTACATGAAGGCAAAGATTTCTTAAAATTAAACTCAATTGGTTCATTAGAAGTTGAGGTTTACTCCGTATTCTATTCAAATTAAATTAAGCCGCTAAACCGGTATTAGTTCTTACTTCTGTCACTAGGGGCGCTGTGTCTGGCTCCTCTCTTGTTATGATTTTGGGATTTTCTCTCTTCACGTTTGGACGCTTTAATTATTAATCAAGATCAATATAGAAAAATTAGAAGTTTTTGTACATTTATTAAGGAGTCCAATATCGCGCATCACAACGCTCCTGTGAAGAAAATTTATTATTATTAAACTTTAACGCCCGTTTATTATTAACTACGAATTTTACGACGGGTTATCTATAGGTTACCACCCTTTTCTAGCCAGGATAGGGCTGATTCATTTTCTTTTTTCTAATGAAAAGCCACCACCCCTAGTGGGAATCGAACCGTGAAGAAAATTAATCAACAAATTGAGTCAGGTGTACATTTCAAACATAAAAGAGCAAACCTATTCTCTTTTTTATTAATGTAGGTTATTTTAAGCGAATTATTCAGGATTGCAGCTTCCTGAATGACGGACATTTTGTTTAGTGTATTCTGTTAGTTAAATGTAAACTAATTCTTTGAAACATTAAACTGGGATAGAGAGATACTTGAAATTACTAATTAAACTTGAACCTGAACTTGGAAGTAGATCTTGGGTTCCTAATAAAGCCAGTAAACTAGAACCTCGAGCGTTCTATTCATACCCTGCCCCCAATCAACATGTATTTCTTACTAAAATACATCATAATTATTCTTAAAATAATTTATCATATTTCGTCCCACAATAAGCGATCTTATATTTTTCTCGCGATCACTATCTCGCAAAATTCCGAATAACAATATTTGTAGTCGTTGAGTAGAGCAAAAATCAACTAAATGATTGACAAATCGTATAAATTTTACTTGGGAATAATCAATCATAGGATAAAATTAGTTAATCATTTCTCACACAACTCGAGTTAATCATTTCTCATAGGCCATATTAATCATATGTGAAGTTAGTCATCAATCAATCATTGATAGTCGGTACTAATGATTGAAATGACTAACGTTGTAAATAGTTTTAATATTAGGCTAATACCAGCTTGTTTACACATACTATCTACACATTGGACGAATTCCTTCATAAACCAGTTAATCATCAATCATAAATCAAGCCTTTTTTTAGCCTTTAACCATTAATCTGAGTCATCAGTAATCATTTAGTCAGTAATCATCAATCATTAGTCAAAGCATGTTTAATCATCAATCATAGGCTAGGAAAGAGTTAGAGGTCACACATTAGTCATAAAAAATATGATTGGTCAATCGTTAGTCACACCCCGATTAATCATTCAGTCATTAGTCATGAAATTAATCACAGTTTGCCCTACTCTGTGGAGAAGAAATCGTTCACTGTTGATATTGGGAAGGTTAATTAAAACTAAATTTTATTTTATTTTATTATTATTTTAAGCTTTATTTTAGTTGAAGTTTGGCTTAAAAATTCAAGCCTTCTTCGGGGCATTGGAGGAGACGGAGAGCCATTCCGTGTCTTTGAGGCTTTATCTTAGGGCTTACCACCTTTCTCATTTTTAATTTAAATATAAATGATACCACACATTTGTAGATGATGGAAAAATGATTATCATATTTTTACTACAAACAAAAATCTTATACATGAACTCTTCTTGATTAGAAACCCTTTACTATCTTTAGAAAAACAAATTATATTTTTCCATATTCAGAATATTTATTTAGCGAATACTCTACACTTTCGGGGCCAAAAACTCTCCTCATGACTAAGACAAAGTTAGAATCAACAAGAACCACTCCTGAAACAAAAGTCAAATTGGCCAACATTTTATAAATCCAGAAATATTCATTTCATTATTCTAAGAAATTCTCTTGAATTGAATAATGAATTATTTATAAGATGGATTGTAATTTAGAACGTTTCTTAAGTTCTAACTCGAACTGATTTCAGTCAGTTTTAAGTTTTCCTGTAACTTTATGAACTTGAGATTTAGAAGTTATATTTGACCCAACTAATCTCTTCGCATTTAAAGAGATTATGAACGTTTATTCTGAAGTCTTATTTATTCAGATTGAGTTATAATCTCATTTTTATCTGAGGTGTTTTAATTCATTAACCATTACTACCACTATTGAATTTATTTTATTATTTATTTATAAGAATTCCAAACGTTCCACTCTATGTTGCCTCACCATCCTAATCCTGAAGGTCTATCCTTATCTTCACAATCCCATCCAGACAATCCTCCCACGTGGCTTAAAAGATGGTTAAGAGATAAAGTGACTTAGCCGATCCTATTGTGATCATTAAAAAAATTGTTTTCTCGCTTGTGGAAGTACCAACTACGGTTGACTTCTTCCAAATACTGTATTTTTTCTATTTTATATTACTTTTCACATTTTGATCAACGTGTATATAATATTTCTGTGTCAACTAACTCGGTGATTGTCCAATTAATATATGTACAGATTGAAAAAAAAAACAAATTGTAATTATAAAAACTTCCCATATATCTATATAAATATATATATATATATATATATATATATATATATATATATATATATATATATATATATAGGGTGTGCCGTAAACGTCTAGTCATATTGTGGGAGGTGATAAGAGTGGAACAAAAAATGTTCTATGACGATTTTCCGAATTCTCACACATAAGGGAGAAAACGTCGTTTTATTGTTTTATCGGGACAAACGTGTTTTTTAGAAGATTAATCGTTGTAACTCCAGCCCACGTGGTTCTACTAGAAAGAAAGTGAAACCAATCGAAAGCTGAGTAAATTTACTATAAGACTTGTTGATAGTAAACGTAAAAATGAATGAATGTAAGTATGTCTATCTTACTAAAAAAAAGCTATTCTAAATTTCCTGACATTTTCTTGATATTTCTTACCAGCGTTACTCCTCAATGGGCAGGATCTGAGATTTCCGGGTATCAGAAAAACTTTCTCATTTAACCAGCTTTCCATTCATGTATAACAATGTTCTGTTATTGAAGTTTGTGTACGACTTAGGAACAAAAGTTTAAAAAAAAAATGGATCTGTGAAAAGAAAATTAAATTTTTTTCTTCAGTTTATTCAAAAAGCTTGAAAAAAATATCTATTTTTATAAATATTTACTTAAATATTAAGAAAGTATTTACTTAAAACATTACAAAAAAAAGTTCCTAAAACAGTAAATAAATAAAATACACGTTTCTTTTGAATTTATTAGTTACAGTAACTAATACTGGGTCCAGGAGGTGGCCATTTATGAACCCCAATCACACATAAACCTAAAAAATTATTATTTTTACCTGGATCACGCATTTGAACACATTTTTACATTTTGAATAACTTTTTATTTTAAATAACAATGCTAATTACTTGTGATCATAACCCGATTATATAAGATACGTGATTATATTATTACATACGATAAAAGAAAATATGGAGTTTTTTTTTTTATACTCAGGATAAGGGACTTGTACTCATTTCTATAATCTTTCTTTGATATGTTCGTGTAATAAAATAAAATTTTCATTAATCCGTCTTCCATTCCCTATAATTGGAGTTATCTCTTTTATCTGGCTATTATCCATTATTAATAAGGGCTTTACAAGAAGAATTTTATATATATATATATATATAATATCCATTTTTTCTTTTTCTAGCAGGGGATCGATAAAGCAGCACATCGTTTATTTACATTTAATACTTTTTTTTTATATGTTTTGCCCGACATGCTATGTGCTCTGGTCTCACCTTTTCAGTGGCTTTCTTATCCAACAATATTTTTTTCTTATTCTTATTTTTTGTAAATCTGCAATTTTTTCGCACAAATATACTTTTATCCTCTCCCTAAATAAATTTATATTTGAAATATAATATTTTATTTTAAATGTTAATCCTACCTTATCAGGAAGTCCCCTTGCCAAGTTGTCTAGCTTGCGTCAGAGGTAAGACTGACAAGTCATCTGTGGTAATGAATATGCCTGTATTTTATCGATTCTTTAGCTATTTAATGGTATCGATTATTGGTAATCTTTTCGTGAGGTTTACTTTATTATACTATGGACAATTTTATGAACACTTTTTAAACCTGTTCTTTTTATTTATGGCTTTGTTTTTATTTTTAATTATATAGATATTCTCTTTGTTCTTTCTTTATAAAAATTCCTCTCTTCATTTAAAATACGATCATCCCTAAAATTAAAGTTATATTTGTTAGTTATTGCGTGTTCCATCCATGTTGTCCTGTTCTCGTTTGTGTCTATGCTTTTAGCGTGTTGTACAAAATTTTTTTGCAAAATCTGTGCCGACTCCCCAATGTAGCATGGGTTGCAATCGTTACATCGAATTTTGGATATATTGTTCTTTGTACTTGTTGATTTTATTTTGACTTTAATATTGCTAAAATTGTTTTCAATTTTATTTCCATATACCCAACTTATTTTACCGATTATGGATTAATTTCATTCAAATCTTTCTTTGTCATCTTCCTTTGTTAATAACCTGTGTTCTCTTTATTACAATTATATATATATATATATATATATATATATATATATATATATATATAGATTCGTATACATATGTAAGTATATTCATACATAAATACATTATACTGCGTTCAAAGAAAAAATACATACCTGTTTCGTGATTTTAAACGTACGTAATTGAAGAATTCAAAGAAACAGTTATGTATTTTCCTAATAACACCAGTCATTACTTTTGTAATATGAATGAAACTTACTTATTACTGTACCTATAAATGTTTATATCTTATGTTTAATATTTTCCCGTTCGTGTTTGGAACGGAATATCTTCTTGAGGGTTGGGGCGACCCCATTTTCAGCTAATCTATCCAAGTAGTAATATACTTTCCTTTCTGGAACTCATTGCTTAGCTTTCCAAGTACTATTAACCTAAAGTGCTACTTAAGAATACAGCGTTTAGTAAATCGACATCCTAAAGCAAGTTTTACGCTATCGATTATATTGATTTATTCAATCATTATGTTTTAGTCGTATCTTTGCAAGTATTCTTGAAATAACATAGGAATTACACTGCCTAGAACAATATGTTCCTGAACGCATATTAGCATTTGGTAAATTTATGATTGGTAAAATAGTTATATATATATATATATATATATATTAATTCTTGTGAAAGATGACCCGATATATATTTTTCACATTTCTTTTTCAGGCAGGGCGTCGAGAAAGCATTACAAATATTAACCAAGAGTATACTGCTTTATCGACCCCCTGCACGAAAAAGAAATAAGAAAAAGTGTGTATATATATACATACATACCCTAGAGGTAAAGGAAACCATTTCCATTTATTTATTAAATTGACTTAACAATATTTTCTTAATGTGGATTTTTCAATCCATATAATGGCACTGTTTCGATAAACGAAGATAAGAGAGTGAAAAATAAAGTCATGTCCATAAGAGGTAAAAGACACCGTGTGAAGGACTTAGTTTTGTAATGAAGAAACAAATTTTAATTGTTAAAAGTTATGGAAAATTGGGTCTCCTCAACAATTACTTATATGGGACATGGTGTCCTTTACCTCCGGCGTAAATAAAAAAATAAAAAATATAGATATATATACATACAGTTACTTAGTAACTCTATCTTATGTTTACAAAGAATACAAATTTATTAAATGTCTCGTAAATTTGATGAGTATTTTCATTAAACATTAGTGAGATTTCATCCTGATCAAAAAGAATTTCTCATCTTAAGAGATTCCTCATTTAATTTTTATGTGTATGGTGTATGTGAATTTATATCAGGAAATGTGTGAAATTATTTTACTTTAGTTAGAAGAATTGACAATAGAAGCTTGACAATGCGATACTCATCTACCTTTGCGAGGAAGTTCTGAGATGACGAATTTCCTGCAAGTTTTTCTTACATTTTTTTTTTTTTTTTTTAACCCCTCATTCCACAAACAGTAATAACTCCAGAGTGACGTACACGCTTAGATCTATTGTGTTGATGGGTGGAGTCAAAAGTTAGGAGAGATAAAGCCATAGAAAAAATTGCCGGCATGCGTTCGTATGTTCGTGTGAAGGCTGTCCAAATGAAATTGTGGCTCGCCGGGAGATGGGGGAGTGTTCCCTCATCATTATGTCCTAATAATGGGCTGGTTATCACCCTCCCCCCTTAGGCCTACAGCTGAAGCAGATGTCCCGTAATAAGGTACACACCACCATATGCTCCTTCATTATGGTAATACTAATGGTTACATCTCTTATATACAAGAATATATATTGCTTTACCACCAATTCCACCAGTATAATAAGTTTGTAAAAGAATAGCTTAAGAATTAAAGACATTTGACAATTTAATAATATAAGTATTTGAAGAAAGATATCTGATAATATATTGAGACCCAATGGCGGTGGGTCTTGACCTTCGATACCCAAGACATTTCTTGTCACTCCCTTTCCAAGGGGGAATCTTGGAGGCCAGAATTCTTGTGTGATTTATTCCTGCGTGTTTGTTATCAAAATATGTCTCTTTTTTTTATCCTTTTGTGCTTATTATACATCAAAAAAGAGTGTTACGAACAAAAAAAAAGTGAAATTTGTTGTGAAACATTTGGAACACTAAAGTTTTCCAAAATACCTTGTTAAATTTCTCACATTTCTGTCCTTTTCAACTAAACATTTAATTATATTTGTACATGACTTCTATTGCATTTTTTTTTATTTACTTTATTGTACAATAAATTCTGTTTTTGGAGAATTTAACTATAAATGTATATTTAAAGGTATTTAGAGGTCTAGTTACTTTTCCAAGAGTAGGCTCTTTGAGTTCGTCAAACAAAATACAATTTTTTGCATGGAAACAAAATATTTTTTTAAGAAATAGTTTTTTTGCCCTACTTTTTCTAAATTATATGGACAAAGATATGAATAAAAAAATGAAAAGTGGGCTGCAAAAGCCCCTAAATTAAAATTCATAATTGAATCAGCTGGATAGTAGTGACATATTTATATTTTTGGTTGCCTTTTAATTTGCTCATTTCATTCTCTTACTGGGCGGTCTTGATTAATATTTCTGTTTCAATTGTGAAATTATATTATTTTTAATTTAAAAAAAAAAAAAACAAGACGTGATAGAGGATTTTACTATTTTGTCACTTTTTTCATTTTTTTTTTTCTTTTAACGCGGATCAAAGACAAATCTTGTAGGTTATTATTAAATATAAGAGATACATGACAAGGGGTGGAGTGATTTCTCTCTCCCCTTATATACCTCAATTTAACCATACGACATAATAAGGCAGAATCAGGTCCTTAGGGTTTCCCTTGGCAACGGTTATAGTCTTTTGAATTGTCTCACCAATGTTCAGCAGCATATACAGAGAGAAGCATTCTCTTAATGACAAACATAATCTATTCTATTCATGTCTCTAATAGCACTAAGCAAAGGCGGTAAGTAGTGTAGCCAAATATAGGGAGGAAATCCGCTTATGAACTCAAATCGAAGACGAAGGCTCCGACTAGATATCTGTACGCTTCTTAGCCAGAATATGATGAGAAATCGTCCATTAAAATTTTTCGCGCTCAATTATCTAAGAAAATCGTCTGATAGTCTCAAAAAAATATGTGCGTCATCTATTACTGAAATATTAAAAAAAAAATCAGTCCCGTAACAGGCCACGAGGGCCCTGAGGGGCAGATACTATAGAGGTATCTGATTCATGACCATACGGCACACTAGGGAGATAGTGTGGTCAGTACTATGCTCCGGCCGCCTGATTTTCCCCTTGGCTGCTTCGACTGCTAGAGTCATTCGCACCAACCAAGGTACCCATTATTAAATTAATTAAAGGCTGGGTTGGCCTAGGGACGGTCAGGGAGGCCGAATTCAACCCATGAACGAAGACACTAGAAGAAAAAAATCTTGAGTATTTGCTCGGGATTTGAACTCAGGCCTCCAGCTTATTAGTCCAGTGCTCTAACCTCGTCCCCAAAAATTACTGAAATATGCATGATATAAATTGTTAACTTACGGTTTTACGTTTGTAGTCTGCCTGGTTCACTTCTTAACCGTGAGAGGAAACGACAATAGCCAATTTCGTGGCGAAATGTTTAAATTCGAGAAAAGTTTTGTAAATATATTTTTTATTTCTTGGACTTAGAAAACATTACACTTACCAACATGTTTTCCCATATTCGACACCCTTTCGAAGCAATATGTATAAATTTTACATCTTGATAAGAAGAAGCAAATTTAGTTCTTTTTATAAAAGACATGAGTGCCAATGACCATAGTAGTTCATATACCACCCCCTACCCCCCCCCCCCCCCAAAAATACTATTCATTTTTTTTTTTTTTTTTTTTTTTTTTTTTTTTTGTCAATACTGGTATCTCGAAAACTACTAGAAATCGTGATCTGTAAAATATGGCCATTTCAAATTCGAATAAATTTCCTACGAAAATACTCTATTGTAGCTTTCAATAAGATGATCACAACGTAAGAAAACTGCATTAATTTAGAAGCTAAACTCACGAAAAAGAAGGATTAAGCTATTATAAATGAGCTACTGTGAACTTCAGTTCCTTATTATTTTAGTAGAAAAACTTTCGCTTGTTCTAAACGTATTTTTTTTTCAGCTGGTTTTAAAATTAATTTATGTTTTCTAATTTTTAAAATAATTTTATTATTACCATATATCTTTTAGGCGTATTATGCACTTGTTACCTCCAGGATAGAGGTAATATTTTTTTCGAAACAATTGCCACGACCCTTTGTGGCAATCGAAACCACTGCGCTAGCCACGAAGTGTTAACGACTTACCACTCACGCCCATCCGACTTACTACTTAAACTTGTTTCCAGTAAACTCAGTGAACGACTTTCCAGGAAAATTAAGTTGCCAGGAAAATTAAGTAGATATTCTACACAATCTTTAGGATTTACCTTCTTACTTTTTTAATCGATTTCAGGGATAAACATGATACGGAAATGCGCTAAGATGACTTAGTTTCTGTGAGTCAGATTTTCATTTAAATGATACGAATAGAAATAGAAGTGGCGATTTGGGTTCATTGTGTTTTATTTGTTTATTTATGATCATCCGCAACAAAGACGATTCGCCTTAATAAAATCATTAAAAATACTTTTAATTACACAATTGAAATTATACATATATCCAGCTATACAATTAATTATATATCCAATTATAGGATATTATAGATACATTTAATTACTCCAGGAATAGCCGCATCGACGCCTCTGTGGCCTGTTGTGCCGATGTTCAATACCTAGTAATATAAATAAAATGTTCTAAAAATTTCATTTTTTTTTTCTTTTTACATTCAAACATACAGTTAAAAAAATTTGGGGGAAACAAAAGAAAACATGCAAACATTTTTAAAATTTTGTATTTACTTTTCTCAAGAACTATACAACTCGAGAAAGTTCTGTTTGTGTAAGTATTATAATTATCTTACGAAGCCGGTGGCCGTGTGTGTTAGGGCGTGAGCATTTAACAGTCTGTGCCAAGAGTCGTGGGTTCGAGTCCCACTAAGGAGTGGCGCCTTTTCTTTAGAAAAAAAAGAGAAGGCATTAGCCCTATCCTGGCTAAAAAAGGGTGGCAACCTATAGATAACCCATCCTAAAATTCGTGGTTAATTATTACACGTTAAAATTTAAATAATCTTTATTTTATATAAACTTTATTTCGTATTTTTTATTTATTTCCGTAATTCGTATTTGAATTTTATTAAGGCTCATTGTAATTTCAATAGATATATTCTTGAATCCTTCCTGTTATCAAAAGTACAAAGCTAATCATTTCAGTTGCAGAGCTGGAATGTCGTTAAAATACAACAGCAATTAAGGCTTGTATTCGCAAATTATGCGTATATATACATACATATATATATATATATATATATATATATATATATATATATATATATATACACACACATAAGTTTTAACGGGGTCATTTTCAGTATCTTCTTGGTAGGAATAATGGAGATTTCAATAGCATCGAAAAGTGCTAAAAAGGAATAGATCAGGTTTGTTTGATGACATAATACCCGTTTATTCAGAAAGACTGAATCATATCTGGTCACTAAGAAAGGCATATTTGACAAAACAAATAAAATAATAATAATTTACTGAAATCTGTATTACTTAACTTTTCGATATATATTTTCCATAAATAAGTATCGCAGATAAGTTTAAGTAATAAACTGTCCGAGATAACAAACTTTTTTTTTTTAAGTACTAAACTTTAGTGGGAAAGGTTCTAGTTATAGAAATAGGGCTTCAGGCGAACTCTATGAAATGCTTGCAAAGTTTTTATATCACACGTCATAAGGCTGCCTTTTACTTTTAGAACTCTTTATCCCGATTTCCAACTTCCTCTTCCATATGGGAAGTAAAAAATGTCGAAAGACCATGTCCAGCTAGATTCATTGCATAAAGTTTCGACCAAACTGTCCAAGTCAATTCTAAGATGGTAAAAAGCTTCAGATTTAGATTTCTTGTGGTTCGCACAAGGAGAGGTGTTTGGCACATTATTTCTCGAAGACACTCCCACTAGATTCGTCACTCCTAAGGAAATTCCTTTGCTTTTCGAAGCAAACTACTTCTAAAGAAAGGCAACACTTAATTTAATTATAACAAATTTTATACTTTTTTATTTGTTATAACGAACTGGTTTAAATACATTTTTTAGCCACATTAATACTCTCTACCACTCATCCAATATTGCGTAGAATAATTGTCCAGTGGTTTTCAGATAACACCCGCTCTAATAATAGTCCTTTACTTATTCTCATTTTTTTTAGAATACATTTTTGTAATTAGTTTTAGATGATATGAGTTGCGTTGTAGAATAATTATTTATTGTTGACTTTATTGATCTTTAGGGTTCGGTCTTGGTATCTTAATAAAACTAAATTTTTTATAAAAAACTGAGTTTTATTTTTTGCGACGTTTCGGCATGAAATTTAAGCCTTCATCAGGGCGATGAGAAGAAGTACTATGCCTCACGGATGTGCAATCACTTATCTCAAAGTCGAATTTAGTGAGATCACTATTTGATTGAATTGGAATGACAAGCTCACCTACAATTTTATACATAAATGTACTCTATATAAATAATATTTATAGCTTTTAGAAATTAAGGAGAAATGTTTACATCTTCTCTTGTTCTGGCTGATGATAGAGCTGATCCCGCTTCTTTGCCCAAATTCTCATTATTAATTTACCCCCTTGTTCACAAACTTTACAGGAGAATTATCAGCTATTGATAAGCCAATGAATATTGTAATGTCCACAAGGGACTGTTTATCTACACGGATTATCATAGAACCCTTAGGCCAGGAAATATCAAATTTCTTTTATTCTTCTTATATATAAATATATATTAAAATAGTGGTTATATATATATATATATATATTTATATATATATATATATGTATATATATATATATAAAATAGGGAGTTGAACAATGGTTGTATTCTCCCTTCCTATGTATCCATGAGTTATAGATCAATACAGTACTATTTACATGTTGTTCTCTGTACAGGTTGTAAATTTCAATAGATAAATAAAAAAAAAAATAAAAAAATGTATATCTTATTTCAATTTATTTGAAAAAAGATATACATATATGAGTTCTTCTCTGAGCATAGGAAATTTTAATTATTATAAAATGACTTAACATTTTCTACAATGATGCTGAACTTTATTTTTTCCCCTTCTTTTTTACGTCGCATCGACATGTAAGCCATTAGCGCCGATCAACTGTTAATTTGAAAAAATGGCGAAGAACTTTTTTTTTTCAAGTTTGTGTTATTACATATGGTGGAATGTTACATGGATTAATAATAAATCATTTTTCGTGGATACGGACACTAATTACAGTTGTGTATATTATTTATTTATTGTTGTTGGTGCTCTTTATTTTTGGCGAATAGCACCTTTTCCCCAGTGTGACATGATGCAGGCGCTGCACCAATTAATGTCACTCAAAAAAAAAATCATCCAAGTGAGTATGTTAATTCAGACAGGTATAAACAATAAATACATGGAAAATAAATTAGAAAAAATATATAAGTATACCTATATAATAAAAATGGGGGGAAAAAATAAAAATTATTCTGATAAGAAAATTGTACATATAAAGATGACACATAACCTACGACAGAATTTGACACGCATAATACGTATTTACAATGTTAACTTAGATGATTTACGTATTTACAATTTAAAAAGAGAACAGTATAAAAAGAGGAGAACCAGTAGCGGAAAAAAGTTATTTACATATAATTATGCCAGTTAATAAGTTATAAAATAGTGGTAATGAACGCGCCAGCTCGACAATGACAATATCATCATAAAAATGACAACATCACCTTGATAATGATGATGGCTCCTCACTAATTGCTTTACATTTAAAAGTTTTTTTAAGATACAGAGTTAAACAAATATATGCAATTTGACAGAATATCATACATAGGCTTTAGTACACATTCCACTTAGGGCTTAGGAATTTTACCAAACAGAAACATTTATCCATTTTACAGCTGTAGAAACATGGGCTTATATAAGAGGGGGCTGCACCCCCCCTTTCCTCCGAAATTTTGTTTGGGTGAGGGCATTTCATGTAAAAAAAAGTGTATAACTTCGAAAAATGTCTTCTAGAGGACCTTAAACTCACCATTTTAGACTAAAATAATTAAAATTTCCCCTACACCTCAAATGCCTAGGTGCTCCCAGCCCCAGAGTTGGGCAAACGTTAGCGCGCGCTAAAAGCTGATACCTCTCCGCTAATTCAGCGAAACTGTAGAAAGCCAGCGCTAATAATTAGCGGTTAGCGGCGGCAGTGCGCTAACCGCTAATCTATTTAGGAAATATCGTAATTGCTGAAAGCTTAAGCTATAGTTACAACATTTTGTCATCTCAAAGCTCACTTCCGGTCTGCTCTGAGCACCCTCTCTCCTGTTCCACTTCCGCTTCAATCTACAGGATTTCCGATCACATGAATGTCAATTTCGGTTACTTCCGGTCGACTCATGCCTATCACTGGGTAACTCCTGTTCGATCTGGCTCACTTCCGGTCACTCACAGACAATGGCACACTCTGGCACTCCTTAATCTAGGTTACTTCCGGTTCTATATTCATCCCTGGGTCGTTTCCGGAAGTACCAAAGGGCCTTCCAGGCACTCATTATAGTCCGGAGGTGAACCGGCAGTGACCCGGAAGTAATTGAAAAAAACCGGAAGTGGTCCGAAGTTGTCCAGATTCATCCGGAAACTGCCCAGGAGTAATTTTGGTGACCCGGAAGCCATTTTGGGAACCCGGAAGTGGCCAAAAGTTGTCCAGATTCATCCGGAAACTGTCCAGGAGTAATTTTGGTGACCCGGAAGCCATTTTGCGAACCCGGAAGTAAACCCGGAAGTGGCCAAAAGTTGTCCAGATTCATCCGGAAACTGTCCAGGAGTAATTTTGGTGCCCCGGAAGCCATTTTGAGAAACCGGAAGTGAAACCGGAAGTGGCCAAAAGATGTCCAGATTCATCCGAAAACTGTCCAGGAGTAATTTTGGTGACCCGGAAGCCATTTTGAGAACCCGGAAGTGAAGCCGGAAGTGGTCAAAAGTTGCCCAGATTCATCCGGAATCCATTTTGAATATCCCTGGGGCATTTCCGGGCGAATTTGAGCAGCTTTTGGCCACTTCCGGTTTCACCTCCGCGTTCTCAAAATGGCTTCCGGGTATCCAGAATTACTCCTGGACAGTTTTCGGATGAATCTGGACAACTTTTGGCCACTTCCGGGTTCTCAAAATGGCTTCCGGGTCACCAGAATTACTCCTGGACAGTTTCCGGATGAATCTGGACAACTTTAGACCACTTCCGGGTTCTCCAAATGGCTTCCGGGTCACCAGAATTACTCCTGGACAGTTTCCGGATGAATCTGGACAACTTTAGACCACTTCCGGGTTCTCAAAATGGTTTCCGGGTCACCAGAATAACTCCTGGACAGTTTCCGGATGAATCTGGACAACTTTTGGCCACTTCCGGTTTCACTTCTGGGTTCTCAAAATGGCTTCCGGGTCACCAGAATTACTCCTGGACAGTTTCCGGATGAATCTGGACAACTTTTGGCCACTTCCGGTTTCACTTCCGGGTTCTCAAAATGGCTTCCGGGTCACCAGAATTACTCCTGGACAGTTTCCGGATGAATCTGGACAACTTTTGGCCACTTCCGGGTTCTCAAAATGGCTTCCGGGTCACCAGAATTACTCCTGGACAGTTTCCGGATGAATCTGGACAACTTCGGACCACTTCCGGTTGCTTACAATTACTTCCTGGTCACTGCCGGTTCAGCAATTACCATATTTCATAAATAGATTAGCGGTTAGCGCACTGCCGCCGCTAACCGCTAATTATTAGCGCTGGCTTTCTACAGTTTCGCTAAATTAGCGGAGAGGTATCAGCTTTTAGCGCGCGCTAACGTTTGCCCAACTCTGCTCACCCCCCCAACCTGATTTTTTACATATACGCTAGTGTGTAGAAAACGTAACCAGGCTGGCTTAACTTATCACAAGGTTGGGATGGACTAAAAATTGCCCCTAAACTAACAATGCAAATAAAGTAGTTATTCAACTTTTCGAATGTTGTCTTAAGTTCTCAATGAGGTTGAGTGCTCGCGGTAAGGGGAAGGTTCCTTTGAAATTTCCTAGTGACAATGTCGCCAATAAAGATGGGTTAAGGAATCTTGGGAACAATAGGATCATCTTTAAGATTATTAAAAAACTTCGCTAAGATAACTCAGTATCTACGAGTCGGATATTTTGTTCCCATTGTCTCTACTATAGATAGTTTAGTTTGTTATATAGCATTTCCAATTAGTTAAATTATTTTTTAATTAGTTTTATTATTTTTAAAAATGGCTATTTAAAGAATATTGTTTATTTTAAATTCCACAAAATGTGCACATCATTCTTTACATGGCTAAAGGTAAAATAATATTAGCTACTAGCCATCATGTATTTTACTAATGAAATGGAATGTTTATTTTATTTTATTTTCCCATCCTGGGGATTAATAAAAGCAGTGTAGCCCAAATAGGAGTTATTCATTATTCGTAGTAAAAATATTGTTATTTTTATTTCTCAGTGTTTTTTTAGCTTTTTAGTTTTTATTAATTACCTAAAATGTCGAATGACTATTTTATACCTTCATCTAAAATTTAAGATGCTTATTATCCTATGTTTCACACCAACATTGTGGTCGTTCACAGAAATAGACTTACTAACTTGGAGTCATACTGCCTCAACATGACCATGTATATATATATATATATATATATATATATATATATATATATATATATATATGTATACAAAATATTGCCTTTTGCCTAAATTTGTAAAACTGATTTTGAGGACGGGCCAACACAATTCCCGAGCCAGAATATGGCTGTAAGCCACCACCCATAGTGGGAATGGCGAACACGACCTTAGGCACTGAGAGCTTTCTTTAATAAATAACCGGATATTATAAAACTCACCATGAAAATGTTCACCTTCAAAAGGTGTCTGATAATGGTTGAGATTACCTTTGCTTCTGATACTGCGGAGAAGTAACGGAGAGGCGAATTGCTGAGCAGACAGTAAACTGTAGGAACGAAACGACCCAAGGGACAACGGACTGGAATGGCCATTTCCGTCCCCGTGCTCCCTGTCCTAGTGGACAATGCAATTTTCTTTATCGAACCTTAAGTGCTCTTCCTCCGCCTCCTATAAGGCTACAGATAAATCCAGGCGAGGCTTCTAATGGATTCTCTACGATTAATCAACCCCCCCCCCCTCACTCTTCCTTTACATGTAATCAGAGAATTCAAATTTATTTTGTTTTGCGAATATGGCTGGGATAAAGACGGTTAAGTAATGGATGAACGTGAGAATTCCGCCGAAATTTCTCCATACATATCGCACTAGTATTTCTAAAGTGACACTTCAACACCGCACCGTCATATATACCACCAAAACTTTATGCACCTAGCTTCAGAGCTTCTACACCAGAGGCCACGTGTGTCACTCTTCCTGTCTTAATCATAAGACCCCTACATTGGTATGAGTGACACATTTTCGAGTTTTATTTTGATTTGTGTCCCTTTAGAAATACAAGTGCGATATTTCAGTAAAGCTTTTAAAGTTGAAAGCTTCTGACACTCTTCAAAATGGATAAAAATAGCTCAATGCTTTGATTTGGCTAGGAATGATCTTTTGACAAGTATCGACTTGTTTTTAGATAGACAGATAAGTATTATACAACAATAAAATTGACAATAAACTGTTTTTCTCACACTAAAATGGACAAATATTTACAAAAAACATATACTCTATGACTACGCACAATTACTACATGTTGGAAAATTACAGACAAAAAACTCTAGATTTAGGTAGACGTAATAAAGTTATACCACAACATGCTTACATGTTTTGCGTTGACACATAGTGCAATTTAATGATTCAATATCAAAGTAAACTATTTTCTTTATAATATAAAGAAAATAGTTTATTTATTTATGATTTTATTTATTTAGCATTTGTGATTTTTAAATTTGAGCTTAGACCTCATTCATATATTATATGAATGAGGTCTAAGCTCAAATTTAAAAAACACAAATGCTTCATGGTATATAAAGGAAGGGATGTTGGGACCATTCAATACAATTCGGCAGTTGGAATCCACCTAAGGAAATGTCTCATACAAAACCAAAATATTTTCATAAAATATTTTCATTTTTTTAAAGTTTGTACTACAAGTCTAGGACCATATTGGACAGGCGCAACAAATAATTGGTCTAATATATTAAAAAAAAATGTTTTCTGATCAGAAGATTTATGTGAGAGTTTCTGTTAAACAAGAGGGAAATGTTTGTAGGTTCCTGTAGTTTTGTTAACTTGAATTTTCACATTAGTGGTAAATAATGCATTTAACATCTAAGTGGAATTCAAGATATTTTACAATTTTTGACCATGATAATGTTGGACTTTATCGACTTTAACAAAGCGATTTAGTAAAGGTCCTGCGCATTGAAAACAATTTAACACCTGCAATTTGCTCATTCGGCTTTAATTTTTCACTTATTAAAATACTTAAAACAGTGCTAAAGACAAGTGTGTTGCAATATTATCAACTCCATAAGATAGTAAAAAGCTATATCGTCAGCAAATATGATAAAATTGCATTTGGTATTCAACTTTGTTAAATCATTAAATAATTTGGCGCTAATGGCCTAGATGCAGATGCGCCATTATATAAAAAATAAAAAAATCATTAAATAATAGATTAAAGAGGGTTGGACCAAGGACTGATTCTTGTGGTACACCAGCCTGAACAATTTTGACTTCTGTTTTAATTTAATTAATGCTAATAAAATAATATCTTGTTTTTGCCTCCTAAATGTTTCGGTGTAATATACCAACAAAAAGAACGATTTGCTAATAGCTAATAAAAAGAGAACACTTTTACGGAATATGACATAAAAGAGAATGCTTTGACGGATAATGCTACGTAGTTTTCACGTAATATACCCAGAAAGAGAGATACTTTCTTGGAATAAGCTCAGGAAAAGACCACTTAGCCGAAATATGCAAAGAAAAATATCTTTTGCGAGAATGTGTCAAAAAATATACTTTTTCAGGAGAGAATTTGTGCAAAATATCCCAATAAATAGAAAGTTTTGCGGATATGTGCTAAGAAGGACCGAGTTTTGATGGAATATGCTCAGAAAGAAATAGTTCCCCACAATCAATGTTCTCAAGCAGGCGTCTTGAAAGTTCTTGTTTCGAGGGCTATATTAAATGTAGAACTTCTTGATTCTATATGCTCTGTTTATATCCACCATTATTACTCTACTTATTTCTTTGACTTAATTTAGATGCTTTATGTGGATAGAAATACCCATTTATTTGGTTTTTTAACCTCTTTTTTTTTCTTTTTCTTTTGTGTGTGTGTGTTTAACGGCGTTTCAACAATTTGGCTATTAACCTCTTTCAGCTCTTTTGCTCTAAAAAACAAATAAACAGACAACAACTTCTTTCAGAGGCAATTCGATGATACATGTATTAAGGTACTAATCAAACTCCTGGCTTTTATGATTACTTATGATTTAGATGGTTAAAATAAATACTTAACATCCTTTCACTTCCATTTCACATAAAATATTTGTTCTCAATATAAATAGTATCTATGTACTTAGAAACGATGGATTCAATTAAACTTTTTTCTAGACGTTAGGATTCATCCAAACAAAGACAACTAAATTTTAGTTACGTTTGGAATAGGGAATATATTAGAAAAAAACATTTTATTAACTGACAAGCACAGTTTAAGGTGTCCCTTAATTTTTGTTAAATATTTTGAAAACAGTGCAAAGTGGATAGAAACAATTCGAATGCTTACTAAATCTCCTACAAATACTGATCAGCTGAAATTTTCGATTGAGCTATCTTATTAGAGAAATTCAATTGAATGTGTCAGTTTTTTCTTTTCTTTTCTTTTTTTAATTGTATTAACAGTAAAATGAGTATTTTAGTAACACAAGATAAGAAAAAGAGAAACTTATTTTCCTAAAGTTTTTACTTAGAGCGAAAATTGAGAAGGGGGAGGACATCATTTCTTCCTTGGATATTGTCAGTTCCCTGTTGAGGTGCCTGAAATCTTGCTCCACAGTTTCCTTTTTACATGTGTTTACATTTTTCATAAAAGAGAAAAAAAAAAAAAAAAAAAAAAAAAAACTTTTTCTATTCTAATCTGTCCAAATTATACTATGGATAAGAACGGAAACGCGCTACGATGACGCAGCTCCTGCGAGTCGGACTTTTTTTTTTTTCTTTTTCTCGTATTTCTTTATTGAAACCTTTATGACAAAGTTACTTCAACAAAAACTTAGGAAAATAAAAGAGCTAATCCTTGCGAACTGAAATATTTATTACTGCGTCTGTGCACTCGTCTGTTGCAGGTGTATGCAAGTGTGTACTGTGAGAGCCACTTGAGTGCACATATACAGTATACAACCACTGAGGATGAGACCATGCCTCGAAAGCGCTCTTCGTTTTCCCCCCTAAATGACCTACTTTCAAGATCTTTGAAAATAATTTTTCATTTCTATAAATAGAATTATTACCGTGAATATACTGAACAAAGGGTTCACTGATAAATAAGGCTATCCAAACTGATTTTAATGAAACCTATAGAAAACCAGTCGAAAATTATCTTTATATAAAAAAAAGACAAGTCGATCTATATCAAATTACATGATTGGAAATATTACATCTCTGGTAGAAATAGGGCCTGTTATGTACTGCTTAGTAGGGACTTGAGAACAAACAAATAATGAGAAATTTGATATATTTTCTTTTCTCTCAAAATTGAGGTTTTTGGTTTCGGGTCTAAGAAGAAAAGCTTCAGGTTAATTTAGTTCCAACATTTTCTCAGAAGTGATAAGCAATATTTTTAGGTATTTTAATGACAGCCAAGCCTTTTCAAATATAGCATTGTATTCAAGAAGAAACGAGTTTAATATTGAATAAAACAATGCAATTTATTTTATCTTTACAAGGGCTTCTGTATTTTACAATGAGTTCTCTTTTATGTGTAAAATTTATTCTTTCTATTGCAGTCTTTTGAATAAAGTAAACTGTATTATAAATATATAATACCGGCTTACAGTATTATAAATATATATTACCCGGCTTTTTAGCACTTTATGCTTACTCATTCTTCTCTTTTAAGAGGAAGAAATTTTTGTTGCTTCGTCAACTATAAAAATTTCTGTACCAAATGAAATAGAATCAATAATGACAAAAATATCCACTCAATCGGTTAACGAAAACATAGCAATCATGAAAATCTTTTCCTCGATTTCGGCCCTCATCCAGACTTTGGGAATGGGGAGGTGTCGAACATTTCCACGTTTCAGAACACAGGTTACGAAATTTTTTTTTTCTTTCCTCTCGGTGCATCTACTGCTGCGGTCATTAGCACCGCGAAAATATTGGTCACATAATAAGGTGACATAAGGTCACCTGAATATTATATACAAACAATATGAATTATTGTTGACCTTAGAATGTGCTCGAGTTCAAGATTGTTTCTCTTTCATAACATTCACGTTGTTTTGTTGTTAGTACCTGATGATTCAAAAACACTTTGATTCCAAAGATAGATTAAGCTCAATAACCAGAATAATTTGTCTGTTTTTCGGCGAAATTTTCGGAAACAAAATCGTAGTGCTTACTGCTTTGTCTTTTAGAGTTTATAGGTACTCTTTTTTTATTTATTTTTTTTTTTATATAAAGAATAAAGATAAAAAGAAATAAAATGAAACCAATTTCAAGTCCACATCTATAACTGTTTTAGAGAAAAGTAAATACATTACTTTTCTACGGCATACACGTTACGGTTTACCGGTTTACCTGTGCTGTAGAGGTTTACCAGAGCTTGTGAGCTCTTGCCTGCACAGGTATACCGTAACGTGGCCGGCCATACTAAGCCATGGTTATTGTAACTGTTTTCCATGGAGTGTAAAAAACATAATGAGTCAGTACAAATTATAATGTCAGTTGGTGGTATATTACATAATTTGTAATACAGTGATAAATGCAGGGACCGAAAATAACTATTAATTTTTATTTCAAATGAGTTTCACTTAACCTTTAATTTTTATTATTGGGAAATAAAAATAAAAATTCTATCGTAATTGATATATTTTATTATTTTTTTTTTAAAAAAATTCTAATAATTTTTATTTCAAAAACAAAAATAAAAATTATTTGAATAATGTTATTTCAAATTTTTTTTTATAAACATTTTTAATAACAATTTTTTATTACTTTAACTTTAAACATTATTTTAAATAAAAAAAACAACATTAGTGCCATAATGAATAGAAAGTAATGCACAAAAACCAATTGTAGAATATACTCATAATATATACTCATACAAATCAATTGGATTTAGACGAACTTTGATTGACTGACATACACAAATAACTTCTAATAAACAAAAAGTTCCAAATTAAGTATTTATTTATTTATTCCGAGGATAAGAGAAATTTAATAAATGAGTTTCACTTTATCTTTAATTTTTATTATTGGGAATTAAACATAAAAATTCCATCGTAATTGATATATTTCATTATTTTTTTAAAAAAATTTTTCTAATAATTTTTATTTTAAAAACTTAAAAATAAAAATTATTTCTTAACAGTTATTCATTAATTTTAAAAATATAAATTATGAAGTAATTTTTTTGACATAATTTTTAGGAAACATTTAATTTAACTTTTAACATCTTTCATTGTCACTTTTTTTTTTTTTTTTTTTTTTTTTTAAGCCATTAGCGCCGACATCCAGGGTACAGCGAGAAATTTTCCCAACGAGCCGTGGGGATCTCTCAGATTTTGAGAGATTTGTATTTTTGTTTATTTGTCTGTGTGTATTCCTAAAATTATTACAACTAAGTATTAACTGTTCTATTCCAAGATGTAAAAATGAACATAGAGGCAAGAGCTTTATAGAAACCCGCTAACATAATACCTTTCACAAGTTTTTGCTTTTTTGTTTAAGTGCAAATTAAAATATAAAAGTATTTAAAACTTCTTTTTTAAAGTTAAATGATTTTATTTTTTTAAGACTAATAAGAATTCAGTATTGCAGTTAATTGCTGTGTTTTATTGTAATTTTCACAAAGACGTTTGATAAGTTTCTATTCTATTGGTCGATTTCAGAGATCGCCGAAGAATATTCGATGAATTTTCGTGTTGGACATATTATATTATTTAGTATGTTTTTTATTTGTTTGTTTATCGGGACTACCTAGGGGTTTGTTCTAAAAAATGTTGCAATAAGTGTCGTCTTAAAAGCAATGATGACTATAAAATTGGTGAATGTATTAACTATTTTGTCCGACCAGGCCAAGCATAAAACAACATGAAGGAGTTCAAACAATATCAGTGGATGCAAAGTTTCTTTGGGGGAAAAATGTAATCTTTTATTTCAAGTAAATTGCTTTGTCTTGGGGGGAAAAGAACAAAAGGCCAAAGGAGAAATAGCTAATAAAAATATGAATTTTTCTTTGATCATCCCTCTCCAACCCGTGTGTATGGAAAATAGAATTGGGCAAACCGAATATGAAAAATATAAAGGAAGAGATATTTCGGGGAAAAAAAATAAAACATAAAGAAAGAAAAAAATGTAACAGAAAGACGCTTTATCTGATTCGAATAAAAGTATGCTACGAAAATGGCAGCAAACAAATTGATAAAATTTATCTCTGAGGAAAAAATATCAGAATGATATATTGGCAGTTTATGATAAGAGAGGGTGGATTTGAAGGGAATTTGTTATTACAATCAGTCTTTCGTCACTGGTCGTTACTTCTTTCGTTTGGTCGTGGATGGTAGGGGGAAGGATTTTTCACCACTTTATCTAGAGGCGGGGGCTCTTTTTTTTTTTTTATTGTTTGGAAGGGTGTATTCAACCGCGGGAGGTCATGGGCACCCAACAGAGGAAGGAGTTTCTTAAATCAATGTAAATATACTCTTTAAAGTTGATTATATGGAAAATGAAGAATTGAAATCAGGAAGGGAAAAATAATTTAAAAAAAAAAATCTAAAAGCCTTCCACCCACATCGCGGAACGGACACCGTCCGAGCCCAGAAACACCGCGACACCGCTGCACTGCTCTCCTTGTAAAAATGCTTCATGAGGGGAAACTTAATCATGCAAGGCTCTACAGGGAGTTGTGCTCGCCCCCTCCCCCGGGAGAGCGTCCACAATCTCCAGAGCCCGGGACTGTGACAGTCCAGAGAGTACAGCGATGCCACGGCAGGACCGAACCCGGCGGAACCCAGGCCACAGATAGGGAGAGAAGCTACACCTCACCGAAGAGACATTGTAAATATTGCTGTTTCGCATTTACAAAACTAAATTATTTATGAAAGTTAGTATTTTTGCTGGAGTCAATTGAGTATTCTATATATAATTTTCTTTACTTGTTGTTTAGAAAAAATATAAGTAAATAAATAATTAGAAAATGAAAATAAATAAAGGTGAGGTGAGAAGAACGATCCGAAGTAGAGGAGCAGAGGACAGCCGAGGACCCAGCACTAGCTCTCTCTTGGAGTCTATGTTGAGACTCTTACAGGCATGAGTCGTGGGATGTGCCGGGTTTACACAGCATGGCTTCCGCGGGGGCTCTTTGTAAGGATTTCATTTCTCATTGTGTGGCCAGTTTATCTCTTATTATTTACTCGCAGTAGTAATGTAAGTCTGTGGTGTACCAGATAACTTTCCAAGCAATTAAAAAAGGATCTGCGCCATTTTCGCTTGAGTTCGTATGAGATTTGGAAAGCTTTGAATGGAACACTCACTTCACCAGTCGCACTTATTATAGATCAGTCCGGCGCGAATGCCTAGTTGCAAATGCGCCGTAAATATTTTAAAAAATTAGCGTTGTTTTCAATATTTTGAGCAAATTAGACTCGTTCGATATTATTTTTTGCAAACCTATATTGTATAGGAGATCATAGGGGGTTCCTCCTTTTGCTCCTGCCTAATATATCTTTGAGCTTGCCAAAGATATTTTTGTTTATGGTTAACTAAAGAACTACAAAGACATAAAATTAGTGAATGAAAGGTTTTTGTCTCATTGTCTTGATTTTAACGTTAGTAAAATGTTTACAATTTAATCTTTTTTTCCCTAGATATATTTTTGGGTTTGGAAGTTTCCATATAGGTAAATTCACAAATCTGAAGATTTTTAGTAAAAAATTTTCATTACACCTACAATAATAATTTTATAGATATAATATGTCATTAAACTCATCTAGATATCATAATCGCAATTTACTTTTTCGGCAATTTAGAAATTATGAATAAAGCCTTTCAATTGAATTGTAATAAATTCTCGAAGATCTTTTCCTAAGCTGTTTTTACAGCAAACAAATTAATTTGGCCGGCAAACATAATTTTTAAATAGCGAATATACCTTCTATTTTTTTCAATTTCTTTTAATGCCACACATTCGGATTATGAACTTATCAGTGGAATCTTTCTGTTTTAAATAAATAAAAAATCATATTAAGAAAAATTGCATTTAAAATAACCTTCTAAGAATGCGTCCAACAAAATACACGATAAACACATCCTACCGTTCAGTCAAAAATAGCATTATAAATGAGGGAAGATGGGAAGAGAACAATAGAGCCAATTAAAAGAAAAGAGTAATAAATATTAATTCAGTGTGGCAGAAAAAACGGGGAGACACTTTTTCTGAATGAAGCACCTTGAGGTGGAAATCTGGGTCTATAATTCACACAATTAAAAAGGAACAAAAGGAGAAACTATTATGCCATTAAAAAAAAAAAAAAAAAAAAAAAAAAAAAAAAAAAAAAAAAAAAAAAAACGTCAGGCGAGGCCTTACGTTGTGTCCATAAAGAGTATGCAAATAGAAAGAATGTCTTCTTTATTGATAATATCTCAGCTCATAATTTTGAGCGTAGCACTAATATGAATTTCAATTAAGAAAAATGTGCAATGCATGTCTGTCACGCAAGGCAGATCGGGATCCGTGCTTTTCAGGGGGAAGTACCACAAGATAAATCCTATTTATTTTTTGGTTTGCATAGTGGGTATTTGTAGTTTATTTTTTTCTTTTCTATGTGTAATTTATTACTTTGATATTGTTATGAAGAAATCCCTATGCACTGTTTTTGGTTGATAAAAACTGTGCGTTAATCACATTTTTTCAGAATGTAAAGAATTAGAATCCAAATGGACATTTATGGTCATACACTTGGAGATTATTGAAAATTACGGATGTGTTTCATTCAATATAATAATAATAACAATAATGAGAGGATGTCATTCCGTCTGCATTATATCCGATTAGCCATGTAATGAACATTTCTTTTCAGATGTATTTTTTAAGTTCCTGAATGCTTTATAATTAAAAAAGCTTGCCAGTAAAATCATCTGATGAGCTGCGTTACAATATAGTGTAAATAGGTCGCCTTTTTGAAGTCTAGCTATAAAATAATTGAAGGGGTGGGGGCAAATTAGTACCAAGCAACATTTTCAACACAACTTTACTGTAGCTGCTATATGTTGGATATTATGTGGGACTATCAGTTGAAATGGTTAGGGGCAACGAGATGAAGTAGCATACAGAGCTTGTAGTCATATTTTAGTAGGATTTCCATTATAGACTTATAGTCCCTCATATTATCCAACATATAGCAGCTACAGTTAAGTTATGTTGAAAATTCTGCTTGGCACTATTTTGCCCCGACCCATGGATCCATTCTTGTAAGTATAATGAATGCTCAATGTTTAGAAATGTGGGTTCTATGATTGAAAACTACTATACCGAACGTTAAGGCATGACTTATTTGTGTGTGTGTAGTTTCGCGTGCGTGCGCAGGCCTTTTTCACAGAAGGCGTCCTCGATTTTCGCACATTCGCCATGGAAGCCAACATATAACATTTGCAAAAGAGAATAGAGGAATAATTCGTTAATGGGACATTTTTGTAAAGGGGTGTTTACACATAAACCGTAATCTTGTTCAAAGAAGAAATAAAGTTAATGCTCTGTAATGTAGTAGTAAAAGCTTACATATAGCGAAAATGATTATTTTTACAATAAATATTATCTATGACCATTGGTATATTTTGTTAAATTAATTGTCAAAAGAAAATGAGTGTTGAGAATGAATAATACCTCACTTTTCCTATCTTTATTCAGACTGCAAACAGGTGGTTAGAGAAAGAAAATGAGTGTTGAGAATGAATAATACCTCACTTTTCCTATCTTTATTCAGACTGCAAACAGGTGGTTAGAGAAAGAAAATGAGTGTTGAGAATGAATAATACCTCACTTTTCCTATCTTTATTCAGACTGCAAACAGGTGGTTAGAGAAAGAAAATGAGTGTTGAGAATGAATAATACCTCACTTTTCCTATCTGTATTCAGACTGCAAACAGGTGGTTAGAGAAAGAAAATGAGTGTTGAGAATGAATAATACCTCACTTTTCCTATCTGTATTCAGACTGCAAACAGGTGGTTAGAGAAAGAAAATGAGTGTTGAGAATGAATAATACCTCACTTTTCCTATCTGTATTCAGACTCCAAACAGGTGGTTAGAGAAAGTTTTAGAGAAAACTACTCTGTTCTATTATTTTACCTCATAAAACCAACAATAAAGGGAGAAACATTGTTGGTTTGTGGGCGTTGTATTCAGTTAATTATTGCCAGTACTACTTTAGTAAACACATTCATCAATATTTATCAATCCATTTTTAGTTTTCAATCCATTTGACCTGTTTTATTCCGGTTACCTGTTTAATATGCGTGTATTCACTTGTAATATATTCTGCTACAATTCGACTTGTTTAAAATTGTACAGAACGGGAGAGATTTATGATGTACGTTATTTCCTAGAAAGCTGCAAACGGTGTAAAACAAATAAATTATTCATAACTATTTATTAATCGCTAATAAAACAGAATATACCCAGATCATATTAAGGATTAATTTCATTTATTGATTATATTATTTGGGTTTCCGAAGGAACAACTAGTAAAAATCGCCCCCCCCCCCTCCTAGAAGCGGAGTCAAATACAATATCAACCTGCAAAATTTGTAGCCTCTAGTTTTTTGAGAAGTGCCTAATAATTTTGATGAGTGAGTCTTGTAAATGTCCCATAGCCTATATCTGAGAAAATCTTCCATGTATAATTATGAAACTTTCCAATTTTACTGACATCTAGTCGTATAATACCTGTGTAAAATTTCATTAGTTTATCTTTAAGAGGCACAAATTTATAGTAGGGTAAAAAACAGCTCTAATACTTGTGAATCCCGAAAAATGGTTAATGATTATTTTTCAGCTTGTGCCCTTGGATCCTTTGCGGTGTAACGCAGTACTTGTGGCGCTCGACATAAAATATTTCAACAAAATCCCCCTATCTACATACATAAAAATCACCTGTCTGTCTGTTTCTTCCTTAAACAAATCCACACATCTTCGTCCGATTTTGACCAAACTTGGAATACTGGTAGGTCTTGATACGGGAAGACTCGTAGGCTAAGTCAAAAACGTCTACCAGCTGTCTGTCTGTATGTTTGTTTCTTTGACAAATCCACATGCTTCGTCCGATGTTGACCAAACTTGGCACACAGGTAGGTATTAATACGGGCAGTGTCATAGGGAAGGCCATAAACGTCTACCAGCTGTCTGCCTGTATGTTTGTTCCTTATACAAATCCACTCCGTTTGACCGATTTAGACCAAACGTGGCACACAGGTAGGTCTTGACACGGGGAGAGTCATAGGCTAGGTTAAAATCATTCTATGACTCATAGTTCGGAGATCACGAGTTCGAAACAATGAACCCAAATAGTTACAGATTTGCTTTATTAGATTTTAATATTAATTATTTGGTTTCTAATTTATTTTTGCTTTTATAGATGCAGAAAGTAGGTGTAGCATAGCTAGTATTATATATAACCAGTGGCCTAGGAAAACAAGCTCTGATTCTATTTAAACTGTTTGTATTGAGTAATTTGATATAATAGCTACCGCAGACGAGGAGAGAGGAGACAAGGGGAGGCAAACAGGAAGCCACTAGCTCCCGGGGGTACGATGTACTTCCTATACATAAATGATTATATTCCAGAGAGGGCGCTCAGATCCAAACTCTCTGCTTATATAATGTATCTGCAATCTCTGAGGCTATGCATTTTCTATGAACTGCCCTTGGCTCATTTCCATTCTTCATTTTTATTCCTAATTAAATGGCTATTAGGGTTTATGCGTCGTATACTACCTTTCCTGGGATGTTTCCGGAGTTTTTAATTTATTACTTTTTTTAGTGACTATGCGCCACATTTTATGAACAGTTTTAATGGTGTCTAATTTTTCTTGTCGTTCTAGTTTCCTAATAAAGATAGATATACTTTTTTTTTTTTTTTTTTTTTTTTTTTTTTTTTTTTTTTTTTTTTTTTTTTTTTTACGGCGCATCTACATCTAGGTCATTAGCGCCGACATCCAGGGTGCAGCGAGGAATTTTACCAGCGAGCCGTGGGATGATAAAATTCCTGCCGGAGGTTGGGAATCGAACCCACCATCTCCCGCTTATGAATCCAAGGCGCTAGCCATTAGACCACGGGAGACCCCCACAGATAGATATTATATTTAGAATGTCCTACCCGTATATTTAACACTGGGCATATACATAATTATAATTTTTTTCGGCGCATCGACATCTGGCCATTAGCGCCGACATCCAGGGTGCAGCGAGGAATTTTCCCAACGAGCCTTAAGAAAAGAAAAATCCTGCCGCCGCACAGTGTAACGAGGTAGTGGAGATTGAGGACAAAAATCATTAACCACTAGTTATTTTCAAATAAATATTTTTATCAATTGAAATCAACTCAAAACAAGGTAACAATAGTATAATAATGCATACTATGCAGCTATAGAGTGATTCGGGGTAGCCATCTTAAAAACAGTGCGTTTTGAAGCTCTTACTACAAATCGGTTTAAAAGTGTTTTTTTTAACTAATATATTTGATTAGTAGTGTATAAAGAGGTGCATTAGGTATGTAGACATTGTATTACACTTACGTGTGGATCACTTGGATGTGGTTTCATGATATTGATATTTTTGTTCAGCAGAATGGTGTTCCACAGGGCAGTGTCTTGAGTGCAACACTATTCTGCGTTGCCATAAACGAGGTCCTCAATCAGATACACGCTCCGGTTTACGGAATGTTGTATGCTGATGATTTAACAATATACTGTGCTCATGAAAGTGTGGCTTCCTGTTTTACCGAAGTGCAAAGAGCCCTTTGCAATGTTACTACGTGGCTTGATAATGGTTTTAAAATATCAATAAGCAAGTCAGTGGGGGTTCTTTTTAGCCGACGTAGGATTTTGGAGGTGCCTCCACTTAATATAGATGGGGCGGAAATCCAGATTCAACCTGAAGTTCGGTTCTTAGGTCTAACCTTCAACTACACACTTTCATGGACACCGTATTTAAAAGAATTAAAAAAGAAATGCTCAAATTCCTTGAATTTTTTAAAAGTTCTAAGCAACACTAAATGGGGAGCCGATCGTAAGAGTATGATAATGCTTTATAGAAGTTTGATTAGATCGAAATTGGACTATGGATGTGTAGCTTATGGATCGGCCAGTGCCAGAACCTTAAAAATAATAGACAGTATTCATAATTCTGGTCTGAGAATAGCAACGGGTGCTTTTCGGACAAGCCCCGTAGATAGTATATTGGTAGATGCCGGTGAGCCCCCTTTGCAGTATCGAAGGGATTATCTGGCCTTATCTTACTTCGTAAAAATAATTACATCTCCGTATCACCCTTTAAACCACAATTTCAGAAACATATATTTTAATGATAACAACCTTGCTAACAGCAACCAATTTATACATAGATCCATAAGATTGCTGTCCAGTGTGGATTTCGATCTACGCAAACTTCATCAACTGGCATTTCCAAATCTCGAACCTTGGACTCTTCACGCTCCTAAAATCGATCTCTCACTTACTAGATACATCAAAAGAGATACCGCTCCTACGATATTTCAGGCTGAATTCAAAAGAATCAGATTGAAGTATCTTGGAGCAACAGAGATATACACAGATGGTTCCAAAACTCATGATGGCGTAGGATGTGCGATGGTGGATAATGCCAGAATACAGATGCTATCTCTACCAAATCTTAGTTCCATTTATACAGCAGAGCTACTTGCATTAAGCAAATCAGTAAATAGTTTAAATCATAATACTAATAACCTAGTGATATACACAGACTCTCTGTCTTCTCTCCTTTCAATACAAAACTTCTATTCCCGCAATGCGATCATTTCAGACCTTATTGAGGGAATAGATTTTCATTACAAAAGAAATCGACACGTCACTTTCTGCTGGATTCCGAGCCACTATAACATAAGCGGCAGCGATAAAGCGGATTTAGCAGCAAAAAAAGCAATTAAAGATGGCATTCCTTACTCGCACATCCTACAGTCGGATGCTGTTGCCCATTTAAAATATTATATTCACTCAATGTGGCAATATGAATGGAATAGAAAAAGAGACAACAAATTAAGAGAGATAAAATCCACTACCTCGGCATGGAAAACCTCATCCCAAGGCAGCAGGCGGGATGAGGTGGTTCTGTCGAGAGTGCGAATTGGTCATACTAATCTCACCCATTCTTATTTATTCAGGCGGGAAGAAAGGCCTGAATGTACAGTATGTGGTGAAGATCTAACAATTAAACATATTTTCACGGACTGTAGAGCATACGAAGAGATTCGAAATCAACTGGACATTCATGGTACTCTCTTTGATATACTTGGAGACGACCATGAATTGTGCCAGAGAACATTGAGATTCCTCAGGGCTACAGATCTGATCACAAAAATATAAATAACAATTAAATCTATAAGGAGAAGTAGATCTAGAAAATACACTTACGCGCGCGTGTGTGTGGGAATGTATGTGCGCGCGTGCATGTGTGTGTGTGTGTGTATGTATGAGTGTTTGTGAGTGTGTCATCCCACGTGTTTACATTTACACCACATTTTTAAGAATTTTTTCCCTTTATTATCTTATTTTATTCTGACTATTTAACAGTTTTTTTTTTTTTTTTTGTTTTTTCCCCCTAAAATAAAAATATATTCATTGACTAATTAAATGATTGATTAAATATTAAGTATATGATTAATCTAAATATATGATTCAAATAATATACTCTTTTACATCTTTACGTCAATTAATTTTCAATTGCGCGCATATACATAGGCATCCATGACCCTAGTGGTTGAACTGCCTTAAAACACCAAAAAAAAAAAAAAAAAAAAAAAGAGGTGCATTTAAGCATCAAGCATCCTCTGAGCTATTATTAGGCTTCAGCCTGGTCAGGAATAGAATATATTTGGGTGTTTTAGAAAACAAGGACGCTTGTTGTTGTACCCAACTTGTAGTGTTTGTTTTTTCCTATATAAATTATTTTATTAAAGTGGGAAGATCGTGTTTTACGTACGTTCAAGTAGTTCATTCTATTCGGAAGTGGTAGTGATTTATTTTATGCTAATTAGAGGCATTTAGTAATATCTAACCTAAAGGAGAACAACAACGTGGTGGATTCGGATGTTTCTCCGAAGATCAGCCGAGGCTGTGGGATTCTCCAAACAAGGATCGGACTGATCCTTCCAGATAAGCGTTAAATTTGAATTTAAATTATTACCGGTGCTGTTTCTTATTATAATCATTATTAATATAAGTATTTTTCTTAATCTTTATTATTGTTAGTATACAAGAGAACAATTATTATTAAGCGTTAAATTAGAATTTAAATTATTACCGGTGTTGTTTTTTATTATAATCATTATTAATATAAGTATTTTTCTTAATCTTTATTATTGTTAGTATACAAGAGAACAATTATTATTAAGCGTTAAATTAGAATTTAAATTATTACCGGTGCTGTTTTTTATTATAATCATTATTAATATAAGTATTTTTCTTAATCTTTATTATTATTAGTATACAAGAGAACAATTATTATTATTCAAGCTAGTACAAGAGCGTGAACAATTTCAAGTTTTTACCTTTCACCGAATTTACCTTATAATTTAATTGTCTTTATCAATAATTAAATAGTTTCTTTATTATATTTTATTCTTAATAAGAGATTACATCATATACCCAAACTGAATCCTAATATGAATAAGGCACCGGACATTTATCCGCCCGTACGGACAAAAAACAAAACATTATGGAATGGTTTCTTGAACGCAGGAAAATATGATAGTATTAGTTCAAACAAATTTAATAATAAATTTTTAATTATTGAAAGTGTTGAAGGTGGTGGTGACCTTAGTAAAGTATCACCATTTTTAATACCCAAAACAATTAATAATATCTGTGGGGAGCCACAAAACATAAAAAAACTTAGAAATGGAACAATATTAGTTGAAACTAAAAATCAGGAACAATCAGAAAAACTACTGACGCTAAATAAATTCGGACCTGAAATAAAAGTGTGCGTTAAGCCTCATGAAAAACTAAATATTAGTAAAGGGATTATATTCTGTCCTGATCTAGATGGTGTAGAAGAGAAAGAAATATTAAAAGAATTAGAACAGGACCATGTAAAAGGGGTCAAAAGAATAATTTCTAAAAAAAATGGAACCGAAAGGTTAACGCATTTATATATATATTAACCTTTGGATTACCCACTCTCCCTGAACAAATTAATGTAGGTTGCCAAAAACTAAAAATCAGAATGTACGTACCAAACCCAATAAGGTGCAAATACTGTTTAAAAATTGGCCATTTTGCTGATACATGCAAAACAAAAGAACCTCTTTGTGCATATTGTGCAAAGCCACAACACATTGGGACTGCTTGTGAAACAACTGTCCCCTATTGTGTGAATTGTAAACAAAATCACTCAAGTATAGACCCAAGTTGCCCCAAATATAAGCAGGAGAAGGAAATAAAAACTATTCAATTTAAAGAAAAAATTCCATACAATGCCGCAAAAAAACAATATAAGGAATCACACCCCATTGTTCTTAATAAAACATTTTCAGAGGCAGTAAAAGATAAAATGATGATAAATGTAGGGTGTCAGACAGAGGAAACGACGTTTATTTCAGGCAGCAATGCATTAAAAACTAAGATCTCTAAATCAGCTGGAATCGGTAGCAATACTGAACTATTGCATCCCCACCATACTCCCACCATTCCACATTCGCAGATCTCAGCTGCTTCTGAAACCTCTCCCTCCCGTATCCCGCCATCCCCTCCTTCTCCACCCGAAACAACCCTTTCATCTCTACCTCCTCCATCCCCTCCTCCTAAACATACAGCTCCTCTTTCTTCTACACCGCCTTCCGAATCACTGGCGACAAACAGTCTCAGTTCACTTGAAATTGAAACTTCTCCCCTTTCCTACCCATTCGGCAAATTGCAGGAAAACCAGGAAAAGTCAAATGAAGAAAATAAAGACGGCTCTGGGCGTACCAGAAGAAAGAAAAGAGGCTGGCCTAAAGGAAGACCTCGCGATACTGACAAAACAAATACTAATACCTCCCAGATGGGAGAAACTAATACGTCTTTAAATGAATAATAATAACATATTTATGCTATGGAACCTACGCGGATTCTACAGGCGCCATGATGAAGTAAGATATCTTGTGAATAAACATAATCCACTAGTATTTGCCGTTCAAGAAACAAAGTTAGGAGTCCGTGATAAGGAAATATATGAAAAATATGAAAGCAGCATTCAAGAAATATTAAAAACTCCAAAACCATCAATAAGCTCATGGACGTTAAAAAACCCAGATATTGACTTGTCATTAGGGGCGCTTAAAAAAAAGTGATACGCCGCCGCAAATCTACAAAGCACTCTTCCAAGAAAAAATACAAGATCTTAGAAGGTGTCATCAAATATACACCGATAGCTCCAAGACAGAAAGAGGTGTTGGTTTTGGGATCCTCATGCCTGATGGAACCGGCATAAGGACTCCATTTCAACATGTACTAGTAGTGTCTACCATGCCGAACTGATGGCGATAAAGGAGGCTATGAATCAGTGTATGAACCTCGAGGGAAATTTTGTAATCTGTAGTGATTCCAATAGTGCACTCTTGGCGATTCATGACAAATTCACTAAGGACCCACTCCTTCGAGCAGGGGGGACATTACAGCTACTGGGGAAACAAGTTTCGTTCATATGGATTCCAGGCCATGCAGGAATCCTAGGAAATGAAAAAGCAGACATCCTAGCTAAGGAAGCGACTTCAATGGCCCTCCCGGCGAATTCTTGCTCACACCCTCGAGACGTGAAACGCCAAATTAAAGAACTATTATGGGAACAGTGGCAAAGAAGATGGGAAACAAGCACAACCCACTTGAGGACTTTTTATCCCTCAGTTCGCTCTACAATAGTCTACGATGACCTTTGTCGACGAGACTCAGTGGTTATAACAAGACTGTGTCCAATACACACATGGCCATCATCTTGTCGGTAGGCCATCATCTTATCATTGTGGTGATGTGCTTACCGTGGACCATATTTTAGCGGAATGCTCCCAGTTACAAAGAGCCAGGGATAGGTTTGATATTAACAGTAGAAACATTTTGAATAAAACAGAAAAATATCATAATATTAATGATTACCTTAAATTTATTGAAGCACACAAACATATCTAAAAATGTAACACCCCTTGAAATAAAAAATATATATAGAAATTTGGATTAAAATATAATATTGTAAAATATAAACATTAGTAAAGATTTCAAACATTATATAATATTCGGCTAACTTAAACAATAGGGTATTTTGCTAAAGGCCATTGTAGTCGACGCACAATAAATTTTATAAAAAAAAAAATATACGGCTATAATAATATTAATAGAAATAATATAGCAGGTAATCATATTATTAATAACAATATTATTAAATATATTATAACTGTAACATATAATGTAGTAATAGTATAGTAGTAAATTACACTTATAGTAATATTGCCATAGAATAATAATATTTTACCATTTTCTATGAAATTATTAAATAATTTCTTAATTCCGAGTCTGAATCGTTATTGGATTCTTGAGAATGTAAACTTATATCGAAACCAATATCTATTTGATTATTAATGTCATCCTCTATTATACATTCATTAATGTCTGGACTGATTTTGTTTTACTTTTTATATTTTTTCTCCATAAAGAAAGCTCTTTGCCAGAGATATCAGAAGAACCCGGCGCTTTTTCGATCTCTCACACAACGCTGTAAACTCTTTTTTTACGTCTGCCTCTAAGGAAGCCAGAAGGGCCATCAGGGCGTGAATATCTTTCGGCAAACTAAATTACCCTCAGTACATTATACATGAGATAAACTTTAAGCCCTAAAAAACTTGGGATGTGTTTTTGCTATGGTCTCTCAAAATGTTATACTTAAAAAACATTTTAAAGATCAATGAAGAATAATTGAGGATAAATAATAAGGGAGTAATTACCCATAATCAATTATGTCAGGTAAAAAAGGAATGGTTTTGACGTAATTTCCTTCGGATGACTTAATAAAAACACTGTCCTATCTTCAACGGGAGAGGTTCAAACTGATTGTTGGTATGAAACAGGTTTTAAAGACTTTGCCTAGTTTTTAATACTGCTAATGTGTTTGTTGCTCAAAATAAAACTAATATTCATTAGTTTCATACGATTTTAATTCCTTGAATAATTTCTAAACTTAGCTAGAGGATTAAAAATTAAATATAAGAAAACAAAAATTTAGGTTTTTGTCCATTGGACGTTACACTGTGCGCCGGTGGGAATCGAACCCACCATCTCCCACATATGAATCTTAGGCGTTAGCCACTGAACCTCGGGGAGACCCACACATAATTATAATATAACAACGTATGCTTCTAATAATTCCTAATAATAATAACAAAAAAACCTGTTTGAATGTTTGGCTCCTTGTAGCAATGCAGGAATCACATCGCACATTGACAGACTAGATGGCATTAGTGCATTGCTCTGTTTTAATCTGTTCCCAGACCCATCTGATGTGATGGATGGAGGTGCTCTCTTGAGCCAATGGGCTCCTTGTAGTCCCAATTTTCAATATGTCCCAATGCGAAGAAATCCAAGGGCGTGTGGTCTGAAGATTAAGCCGACCGAGATACCGACCCACCATGTCCTATCCGATGCCCAGGGTAGTAAGTGTACAACGAATTTCGGACGGCTCTCCCAAAGTGGGCTGGACAACTGTCGATTTGGAACTAGCTTCCCAATCTCTGTGTTCCTCCAAGAACAACTAAAGTTTATTTTTTTTATTTTTTGTTTTGTTTGGTGCATCTACTGCTAAGGTCATTAGCACCACTACAGTTTATTATTGAGGAAATCGTGGAAAGTCTCTGCTTTAAGTCGAGGAGTGAAAAAATGGAGACCTATTATTTCATTATTCCATACAAAATCAGAGGCATACTCTTTCCTATATTTTTGGGGTGGGGGGATTGAAGGAAGTGGTGGTGGGGCTGGGAGGGGGAGTGGAGGGGGTAGAAGATAAAACATATACTTTTAATGATTTTTATGTAGGCATTATAAAAGAATGCCTATTCAAAATTGTATTTTAGTTTTTTTTGGAACTTTGTTTCTTTTTTTTTTCATCCTACATCGATTCCTGAAGTTTGGCCGTTTATTTTGGGGACACCCTGTATTTACATACATATATATATATATATTTTCGATACATAATAGACAGAATCGATAAAAATTTGAATATATTTTTCAAAAAACTCTCAATAGCCACATTTCTTCAGAAAGAGCTAAAATTCAGTTTTTTTTTTTTTGTTGTTTTTTTTTTCATTTCTAATTTCTTCGACCGGATAATTCATTCTGAGGAAAGCCTGTGACGTTTGATACAACCTTTTGAGAGTCTAGTCCGAATTTGCGTATAAGCCCATGAAATTAAATACCTCTTGTAGGCACTTAGATCTCTGATCCTCCTACTCGGCACGTGTAGAGTGCTTTGTTTCGGTTGTAATCACTGATTATATAATTCTCAGAAGATTATTTTTAGAACTATAACCAACCAGCTTATTGTATTTAAACCTAACATTTCGTTAATATCGTTTAAAGCAACGCTTGTCTCGTAACATTTTTTTCTGGATAATATAGTTTTCTATTAAAATTGTCACTGTAAAAATATATGGTATTATATGATGTTCACTTGGTGTAGTGCTTTAGTAAAAAACTAAATAAATAATAATAATAAATTAAAAACAGCATTCTTCTCAGAACCCCTTTACCGATCATTTTTTGCATTCGAAAATTACTAATTTTCCCTGGAAAATACTACATGAAATAGTGATGAAAGAAAATTATATTTGAATAACTGATTGAGTGTAGATTGAGCTCACTAGCTTAAGTCAATATTCGTCAGAAAGCGATTATAGAAACAAATTTCGTGATTGGATTCTCAATACAAATTGCCTGTTGATTTATGGCGACTGGTTATTGGATTGACACACGCACTTATTGGATTTCTAACGATACACATTTTTTTCAGTACTCTCAATTCCTAATATTGAAATGTAACTTGAAAAAAAAAATTCAAAAGCTACTCTCATATAAACGAGATTTGTTCGTTTCTTATTTATTTTTAATTTCCTGAAATAACTTGCGAATTGGACTTCAAAGGTTAATTTTTCCAAAACCAGTTTTTAGTACCTAAAGCATGAATTAAAAAAAATATATAAATAATTTAAGATGATTATACATACGTGACGTTTTTTCGGAAATATCAATAGGCCACAAAGGATAAGAATTATTTTTCATTTTACATCACGTGTAGTTACATAATATGTAAATTATTATATATTATATTGACAGTAGATGAAAAAAAAAGAAATGCTATCTTCAATTTTTTCTTGTATGGTATTATTTATTCAGAGGCTTAAGATTATAAGACAACCCTTCTTAACATAAATCGTTTCAAATCCAATGGAGTATATATATATATATATATATATATATATATATATATATATATATATATTTATATATATATATATATATATATATATATATATATATATATATATATATTATACATATATGTTTATTGGGGACATTCTGAAAAGTACAGGGTAGTACAAATATTTCATCTCCTCTATTGAATTTATTGCCAATGATTGGAATAATATTGTATCACAAGTTACACGTTTTTGTTTTTTTTTTCATCCTCTCGAGTGTTATACGAGTACTTATCAATTAAATGAACCAAATAATTTAAATTAATTTAAACAGATTCAAGCTTACGTGTATATCACATATTGGTACAATAAAAAAGAACAACATATTTCTTCGATTCGGCAATGTTCCTATCTGTCATGAATAACAAAGACTACAAAGAAATTCTCTTTATATTTCATATTTATATTTTTAAAAACTGATTTGTACCACTTTTTGTAATGCACGATTATTCATTAAAAAAAAAATTAAATTGGTAATATCAAAAATAAAACCCTCTAAGAGGCCTGATCCTTCTGTATAAGGACATCCCGAAGGAACTGCTATTCAGCTTGCACTCGTGAAAGAATTTTTGAAAACGTTCCATAAATCTTTGTCAGTCCAATCTAATAGTATGTGTTTCTCTTTTACTGTTAGTAAACTGTTAGTCATGGGCGTCTATTAGGGGGGGCTGAGGGGGCTGCAGCCCCCCTCAGAAATTTTGATTTGATCGGTAAAAATTTCATAAAACCCTTAAAAATAAATTAAATAAGATCATTTAGTTCATAAAACATATTCTATTTTGGGTGTAATAGCGTTTAAGTTGGCTAAAACTCTTCCAAGATCTAAATTGTTAGTATTCCATACACCGGAGATGGTCTCAGCCCCCCCCCCCGAAATTTTCCCAGCCCCCTGCGAAATTATTTTCTATATACACCCATGCTGTTAGTAACCCCTAATGTTATGACGTCTCAATGCAGGACTGCCCTGTATAGTAACGCTCATAAGAGAGTTTACATAGGAAGACAAAAAAAAAAAAAAAGGTCTCGTTAAAAATTAAATATAAATTATCTCTAATTTTTAGGAATACAAACAGAAGCATTGAATAACACGTTCATATCAATTATTTCCATCAAGCTTTGATTTATTCATGTCAACAGTATTATCGTAAACACTAATCTATTGAGTTTTTTTTTGGAACAACATGTCAATGTGTCAGACTGTTTACCGGCTTATTTTATCTAATGTAAATGCATTCAGCTGCCCGTGCTATAAAATTATTTATTTATCATTTGTATTTTCGTCGAGGAAAATATTTCTGGGGTATATTTAAAATACTGATACTATGTAATCGCTTCACAATCAATTACGCATGAGTTGTTTAGAAAAAAATACTGCTTGTACATTTTAGTATAAATTTAAATAACATTTTTAAGAAAGAAATAACACTTTATACACTCCTTGTTTTTACTTGTACACAAATTATTCTTAATAAACCTTTTGAATAGATATTTAATTAATGGGCTGATAAAATCAAAAAAATAAAGCCAAAGCAAAAGTTCTAATACATAACTCTAACTTTACTAAACAAAAATAATGGAGTTCTGTCTGAAAAAAATGTAGTATTTCTCTGAAAATAAATCCAGGATATATTACTTTCAGTTTCAAATCTTTATTCTTTAGAAAATTTCCTCGCCAGGCTAAAATCTGAACTCTAACCCTTCATTTTATCTTGGCAATTCGGCTGTCTATATCATGCTAAATTATAGTAAATCAAAAAATTACTTTTCTTACATGAAATATATATAATACTGGCCTTAAAACCAAGATTCTTCTCATTTTCGTCTCTGAATTCACAACCTTTCAAATAAGTTCTCGGCTTTTTCCGCCATGGGCGTATATAGAAAATAATTTCGGAGTGGCTGGGAAAATGTCGGGGGGGGGGCTGAGACTCTTTCTGGGGTATAGAATACTAACAATCTAAAACTTGAAATAGTTTTAGCCAACTAAAACGCTTTTACACACAAAACAAAATATTTTTTATGAACTAAGTGATTTTATTTTTAAGGGTTGCATATTTGAGGGTTCACAAACTTTATTTTCTTATTCTTCTTCTATAAACCTAGATCAATGAGACAAAACAGAGATTGTGTGAGTGATAGAGTGAAAAGTGATGATAAAGTTTAGTGAAATATATAAAATCCTTGTAATTAGAAGAGATGGCTATATTTATCACTATGTATTTTTATGTGTTAGAATGTACAAATTCCAAATTCCATTACTTTACTCCACTCCTATATAATCATTTATTTGTCTCTACCTGTTCAACGTCTTCTTTACGCCTCTTCCCGAGCGCATAAAACAAATTACAATTACATCATTAACCTTAGAGAACCTTCTGAAGACAGGGCCAAAATAAACCTTAAGCCCACGAATGAAATGATTCTCGTGATCAATATATTTGTTTATAAAAAATTAATTATCCAGTCACTCGAGAGCCCGTCAAAACGGGACCATATTCCAGGCTAATTAGTTAAACGTTTTTAATATAGATATCTGAAAATGATATTACTGACGGCTGTTAACGTCCTAAGTTAATACATCTAATTCCTACCAGGCGTACCTACTCTAAGCGTTATATGACAGTAACATTACCTGGCTCCTGTTGAACATGATGCTACGCCATCGATCAGAAGTAATGGCTCCATTATATTAATTAGCTTGATATGCTGTGATTTGAAGCCTGGTTGCCGAATTGGCTTTGCAACCGAGCGGAAAACGGGCGTATCTGGGTTTGAAATCTAATTAATTAGCAGCTGGACAGGCGTCTGAACCTGCTCTTGGCCCTTTAACTGTTTGTATCTTCACATCCCGGCAAGTTTGTTGCACTCCGGCGATCCTCAAATTCTCAACACCCGAGTTCTTCCATGCTCACTTATTAGGTCTTCCTTATCTTCCTAGGCTTTTGCGTATGGGCCGAGCCGCAAAGACATAGTTCATCAGCACAGATCATATGATTCATTTTTACAGCACCAATCTAGTAGTCTGACTTCAAATTTCACTACGGAGCAAAGCTTCTCCGTAAATTCTTCTCGAGCGCACGAAGCGCGGAATTTGAACGGAGTTGAAGCGCTGCCGTTTTCATTGTGTCTTTATACACCGGTACCAAAATCTAACTCTCAGCGTTTTCTACTTCAGTAACAATAAAAAAACAGTGCAGGTTGCGCTCTAAGTCTTTTACACATTTTTGGCGACAAAAACCTCGAAATAGGCGTTGTGGGCTCATCCCATCCCATTCTTACCAACCTATTATCTTTCGGTAGTTTTCATTCGACCTTCGACAGAAAATCGTATCAACTTTTCTATTAGACGACTGCTCCACACTGGTCTAAACGGTGCGTTCCAACTGCTCTTTGATTTTAGCACCATGTTGCAAGACCTAGCGTTACCAGCGCAACCTACGGCTAGCGCTATGCTAACGCCTTCATCAAACACCTAACTACCGCTCAACTAGAATATGCAAGTAGATATTTAACGAGCATTTCTTCCTGCTTGATTATATATATATATATATATATATATATATACACAGTCTTGCACATCTAGTCCTCCGTTACGGAAGCGGACTCAAATATATAAAATAATATGTAATAATTGAGGTAATAATAATATCATCCATGGAATAATAGAGACATGAACCATACTATTTAAAAAAATAAAAATAAATAAATAAATAAAATAAAATTAAAAAAAAAAAAAAATAAAAAAAAAAAAATTCCTGCTCAAACTAAATAATATCACATTTACAAGCACATCATCTGAAGATTATAATGTATATATAAAAAAATAATGCAAAATCATACAGACATTTGGATTGAAAATGGCTTATAGCCGAAACGTTTCCACAATAAAAATGTAATATAAAATACAAAACTATTGAAGACTTAATAAGCTGTTACCAACTACCTATATGTATATATATATATATTTGTCACATACCACTCACTCACTGACCTATCATCGCCCAGCCCAAACCACTCGACAGAAAAATTTGAAATTTTGCATGGACACTCCCTATAGAACGTAGACACTCGCTAAGAAAGGATTTTTTGATATTCGAATTTTTAAGTATTTTTAGAGGGGTTTAAAGTTTTAGTTGGTTAGAGCATGCAGGCCTAGGCAGTTAGGCTAAGACGATAACAGAATAGCTGTTACCGTACTGTATCCATTTCATAGTATTATTTTTAATTGAGGTTAATTTCAACTATGATGGCAGACCTTGAATTACTAGAAACTGTGATTTTGTCCCTCATAGAGTTTACGCCGTGGTGATGGTCCATCCGAGGTAATAATATCCCGAACCACTTGACACAAAAATGTGAAATTTTGCACGAACAATCCGTTTAGAATGTAAACACTCGCTAAGAAAAGTTTTTTTGACATTCAAATGTTTAAGTACTTTTAGGTGGGTTTGAATTATTAAGAAGTTCCTTGTCGGATGGTCCGATATTGATGACATTTGGTGAAAAAACCATTCTTCTCATCTGTAAGGTCAAGTTCATTAACCAGCTGAATCCGTTTACTGGAACATGGTTTTTGGAGCATAATTAGCGCGAAAAAATCGGAACGCTTACATTTTCGAGTCCTTATGCTTGCAGGTACATACTACTCGTTATATAAGTTCCTTAACGTACGAAAACGAATGAAACCATTTTTAACGCGATTTCTGTAACCGTTTACGAGAAAAATTGATAGAAATACTTTCCCAAACTAATTTTCTGTTTGCGTATTTAGAAACGATGATTGGTTCACTTGAAACTTGTACCAGGTATTTCTCATTCATCTAATCTAAGATATTTAAACTTTGGTATCGTTTGGAGGTAAGAAGTATATGGGGGGGAAAAATTGTATTAATGGTGATACAAAGTTTTCTAAAATATCTCGAAAACGGTTGGGAAATCTTCGTAAGTGGAAGGCGGCTATTCGAAAGGGTAATAAATTCCCTAAAAAAAAATATTCTGCTGTAATGTTCGGTGGGGCGATGTCAATCGAAGAGATAAGTGCTTAAAACTTCAAAGTTGTTAGTTTTATTCTTTTCAACGTGTCATACCTGTAGGTAGAGTCCGCTTCACTGGCATCGGTGTGAGTACTATGAGCGAGCGCTTTCGGCGTAAACACATCATCCTCAAGCCGGTGCTAAGTCAGTACGACATGAACGAACACCTGAAGTCATTACTTACTATGCACCGGCTTGAGGATGATGTGTTTACGCCGAAAGCGCTCGCCCATAGTACTCACACCGATGCCAGTGACGACGGACTCTACCTACAGGTATGACAATAGTACATTTACTGGCGGACCTAACCTTTTAAATTATTTGCCTTTTCAACCTGTATATGTCTCTGTTTTTTACCACTTTTTAAGTGGTTGTTGTATTTTTTTCTCCATAAAGTAAACTAGCACGGTTACCTCCACATGGTCTTTCCTGGGTAACTCTACATTCCGCGAAATAATAAGCTGTACAAAATTATGGAGTAGCGTTAATTTTGATCATACCTAAGGGTGCACCTACACTGCTCCCGTGCCGATCCGATCCAGTAGCCACCGACTGTCGGAAGAAAAGCAAACACAGGCATCTCAATGGAGGTCCCTCTCTGATCCAATCCGGTCCAATCCAACGGCTACCGATTCTTGGCCATTCAAACGCGCTTGTTTCTAGACCGATTTCGGACCGACAAAGCAAAATGGACCCACATTTAGTGTTTCAAAAAGGTCTACAGGTTCTAAATCTTAACCGATTTCAATGCATTGTTTTTTTATATCAAAGGAAATAACATTTAGAACAACTTTGCCAATTCACATTTTTTTTTTTTTTTGTTTCCCTTGTTTATTTAATTGCGTGGAAAGATTTTTATAACCCTCCAACACCTATAACCTTCCAATATTTATAACCAAATGTTTATAACCTTCTAATGTTTATAACCTTCCAATGCTTATAACATTCTAGTTACCTTTCTTATAAATAATTTTAAAATATGAATACCAATACTTCTCTTTCTTCCAACATTAAACCTAATCGAAGGTTTCTATGCTAATTAGGTGGTATTTCTTAACTTAATCACTCATTTTCACTTCACTAGGAGGTCATTACTGACGAGCTGTGACTAAATCGGATCGGATCGGGTCGGGACCAATGTAGGTACTCACGTCGGCCGCTGTTGGCCGTTGTCGATCAAACGAAATCGGATCGGATCGGTTCGGGCCAAATACGGGTCCAATGTAGGTACAGCCTTATTTAACGCAATACAAAAACTATTATCGGCCGTGGTGAATCACGGGTAGTCAGCTAGGATATATATATATATATATATATATATATATATATATATATATATATATATATATATATATATATTGGATTGATTTTCAATGAAACTATTTACTTTTCAGAAAACCTTTTTGTTTTCTCAGAAGGACAGCATTCCATCGTTTATTTTTTTTTATGAATTTAAACTTGTTAATAATATTCTTTCCTTACAAATACCCGTTTTCCTATGTTATCTATCCTTAAAATCAAAAAATATTTTAGAATATTTAAAAAAAAGTTTATTATTTTGGAAATATTAACAGAGAAGCCTCATAAATGTGCCATATTCTGCCTCGAGCTGACAATGTTTAAATGACATGCATTCCGTCAGACGGGGTATCTATTATTAGCGGAGCCCATGTTCTCATATTCTGCTACCATATACCGTACTCTCAAGAAGGCATAATTGATACGGTATCCTTTTCAATAATTTTCCCTGCCATAAATTCATAAAGTACTCACACACAGTTCCTAGTTGGATATTGTTCTCACTGTATAGACCTCGGCATGCATTGTGTCATAACTGTATCAGTTGATTGATGAAATATTCTGATTATTCCCATGTTTTATTTTGATATTTAAAAGTGACAATTAATATATAAGTAAAAAAAAAAAAAAAAAAAAAAAAAAAAAATCCAGGTGCTGATAACCTAGACGCTAAGCGCCTTAAAAAACAAATATATATATATATATATATATATATATATATATATATATATGTGTTGTTTTTTAAGCTACTTCGCTGGGAATTACATGTGTTGTTCATTCGGCATCTGTCTCCAGCGGTCTTGCTCCTCCTATCATCGCAATATTCACCAGTTGTGGCTGACATTTTCATGGAGGACTTCGAAAGGCGACTGATCGAGGGCACCGAACACAAACCGAAGCTTTGGCTACGATATGTGGACGATGTCTTCGCAATCTGGCAGCAGGGTGCAGAGGAACTCAAAAAATTCCTTCATCTGATGAACAACTCGCACCCAGCCATCAGATTTACCGTTGAAGAAGAGAAGAACGGCAGATTGCCTTTCCTAGACCTCCTGATCATTAAGGGCCCCAACGGGAGATTAGAACACACGGTCTACCGGAAACCCACGGCCACAGGAAGATACCTCCACGCCGAATCTCACCATCACATGGCGCAAAAAACAGGAGTAACGAAAACACTAGCACACAGAGCCATATCCCTGTGCAGCAACGATACACTCCTAAGAGCAGAGCTGGAACAGTTAACGGAGGACTTAGCCAGCAATGGTTATGACAGGAAGCAATTGGCCCGGACTATAAGGATAGCGAAGGATCGACACCGGGATGCTAACAACACGAGAGATACAGAACAACGACGCAGAATTACTCTGCCATACGTCAGTGGTGTCAGCGAGCAGTTAGGCAGAGTCTTCAGGAATCATGAGATAGAGGTCGCCTACAAACCGCTGAACAAAATTGGGGATTTGCTAAGCAAAAGCAAGGATAAGCAGCGGCTACAAGACCAGGGTGTATACCTTCTACCGTGCGACTGTGGGAAGGTGTATATAGGACAGACAGGGAAGAAGGTAGCCACCCGGATTGGACAGCACGCTGCTGACTACCGGCTGGGACGCACGAAATACTCTGCAGTGGCAACACACGGAGAAGAGTGCCCCAAGCAAATCCTCTTTGACCAAGCCAAGACCCTAGCCAAAGAAGACGCTCTGACCAGAAGACAAATCAGGGAGGCGATTGAAATCCAGAAGTATCCGGCCAATTTCAATAGAGAAGATGGACTCATCCTTTCCAACACATGGCGGCCCATAATGAAGAGGATAGAAGTCAAGCCACCCACGCAAGACCATCAGCGCCCCGAACGGACAAGTGAAGAAGCGGACGGAGACAGCCGACTCCCCATTGGCCCACAGCCCCCCAAGCTTATTGGCTCGCACAATCTCCGCCCAAGGCGTATAAAGGGAGCCCAGACCAAGGACGGACTCATTCCCTTACCAACCAGCAAGGATGAGTGAAGGCCAGAAGAAGCCGGAGAGGAATCCGGCGAAATATTGCGATGATAGGAGGAGCAAGACCGCTGGAGACAGATGCCGAATGAACAACACACATATATATATATATATATATATATATATATATATATATATATATATATATATAAGTTCCGAGAGGACAATAAAAAGAATATAATTACTGTAAATTCATTTAATGTAACAAGCTCCTCATGTTACATGTATTTTAGGGCCTTAAATATTTAAAACACTGTTAATACAGCACTACTATTGCAGGTACGAGGCCCGGTGGCCGTGAGCGTTAAGGCGTGAGCGCTTAACACTCCGTGCCAACGGGTAGTGGGTTCGGTTCCCACTAGGGGTGGTGGCTTTTCTTTAGAAAATAGAAAAGGCATCAGCCCTATCCTGGGTAGAAAAGGGTGGTAACCTGTAGATAACCCGTTCTAAATTCATAGTTAATAATAAATGGACGTTAAAATTTAATAATAATACTATTACAGGTACGAAGGTAAACCGCCCCTTAGTATCGTCACATGATAGGTGAGAAATATGACGACTGAACGTTGCCTGTTTAAAAACGATATATTCCAAAACATAAAAATTGACCAATCAATAAAGTAAAGTTATTAAAATATGATGACCAGTATAATAAAACTATTGTAGCTAACCATTAAAAAAAAAATTTCACAATTGTAGAAATTGCAAGAACAGAAAGAATTTTAACTGCTCAAAATAAAAATAAATATTAAAAAAAAAATTATAAGTTATATCTTTTTAAATAGGAAAAACCAAAAACTCGAGGTCTCCACCACAAATAAAATTTGTAAAACCTGAAGTTTTGGGATTTTCCTATTTGATACAGTACCACCACCGCCCAGCCAAATCAATGTCAAGTTATATTTGAGCATGAACATGCTTTAGCGGTGACTAAACTGGAAAAAACCTTTACAAAAAAGGTTCGCGCTGGCTTCGCGCATGCGCAATGGCGTAAGCGTGTGGGCAGTGGCGTTAGCGCATGCGCAATGGTCATGTACGAAAAAAAAGACTGAATGTGTCACAAATAAGTATCCACTGGCGCTCGCGCATGCGCAGTGGCGTGGTCATGTTCGAAAAAGAAGACTGTATGTGTCATAAGAAAAAGTGTTTACTGGCGTTCCCGCATGCGCAGTGGCCATGTACGAAAAAGAAGACTGTATGTGATAGAGTACATTACGTAGGTTTATCGGGTGGACCTAAATCATATTTATGTTCGCGAATTTGACCCGAAGGCTCTAAACGAAATATTTTTTTTATTTTATTTCTTGGTAAAACTGAATATAGCAATTGTTAAAAAGCCGTTTTAAATTAATCATATTTATTCTTGATGATGAATTTTTGACTCTCTTCTCATGAAGTACACACACACACACACACACACACACACACATATATATATATATATATATATATATATATATATATATATATATATGACTTTAACTTAAATTAATACAAGAAATACACAGTTCACAAACATTAGGCAAATTTAAAAACTAATTTTGTTATTTAAGTAATTGTGAAGTTATTTATGATCCCTGACAATTACAATAAATATACGCATGTAATAAAATGATGTATCATAGTTTCTGTTCTGCATGTCCTTGTTGTATGTGTAGGTAGTCCCGTACTTTTCAATGAGTTGTAGCGTCTGTAAACTCTGTGCTCGTGTATAATTAAATAATAAACCGATGTTCTAATCTATCGAACATTTATTTTGGTATATTGGCTATTTATTTATGTTTTTAGTAGGAAGAGTTATTTTAGAACGTCCTGGTTTATATAGTAAGCAGAGCCGGTGAGTACTGAACCAACAAAACGAGTTGCACAAACCATCAGCTTTGATGTAATGAAATAGAGTAAGCCCTCTGTGTTTGTCGAGGGTTTCAGAGAAAGGCTACAACAAAACGTATAAATAAATAATCCGGCGAATCCTTGGAGCAGGCTAATCTGAGGGGTGAAAATGCCCACGCCACGGCCTGTAGGTACAAGATAAACCAATGCCTGTATACCAACCCTTCCATACCTTACTCTTGGAGCTCTTATACAAAGCAACCAACACTCACACACACACACAGAGAGAAAGGATTAATCATTCCGTAGAAATATATTTTTAGTTTTTCATTCGTAAAAACAATATTTATTTCCTACTTCCTCATCCGAAGTATATCATTTTTACAAGATGGGCGATATTTTTTTTTCTTTTTTTTTTTTTTAATAGGGAAGAACTTTATAACGCAAACCGGAAGTGCTGAAAAGAAAATGAAAAACGTTCAAATTGGAAAACCGAAAAGCGGAGGAATCCGTCCAACGAAACAATGTTTTTTGGGCGAAATTCAGGCGAAACAAATCGTTGGGCTTACGTTTTTGTGTTAATAGGCGTTCACGTAACTTATTTTGTAAGTAATTGAACGTCAGGAATGTAATGTAACCATTTTCAAGACTATAGCTATAACTGGAAGCAGGTATGGGTTCCTGGGATATTACAATATATTCTGTTATGTCTCCTTATTTTCTCTTTAAAAATCGTAGGAAATCTACAGCATCTATTTTGTATGAGATTTTTGATATAGCAATCTTATCCGTAGAAATCGGTGCTGAATATTCGAAAGTTATTCGTTTTCGTTTTTTGAAATGTTTTTATCTTTTTTTTATTTTGTTTTTTCTTATTTGATTTAACAATAATATAGTCTTCTTTTTCGTACACGGCTACCGCGCATGCGCGAACGCCAGCGGACACTTTTTTGTGACGTTTTTGTTTCAGTCAAATCATCGCTATAGCATATTTATGCTAACATACTTATGTAACACAATAGCACGTATGTGTGGATTCAGATTAGTCTGTTATGCTGCGTTATACGATCAATTTTATAATATACTAGCCGTTACCCGGCGTGCCATGCTACGCCTACTTTCTGCATATAGAAAAGCCTAAATAAATTAGACACCAAATAAGTATTATTAAAATCTAATAACACGAATCTGTAACTGTTATGAACCCGTGGCCTCCCAACTGAGAGTCCTAGACGACTTTGACCTAACCTATAACACCCCCCGTATCAAGACATACATGTATACCAAGTTTCGTAAAAATTGGTCTAACGGTGTGGATTTGTATAAGGGACAAACATACAGACAGACAGCTATAAGATGTTTTTGACTTAGCCTACGACACTCCCCAGATTAAGATCTACATGTGTACCGAGTTTAGTCAAAATCGGACGAACGGTGTGGATTTGTATAAGGGACAAACATACAGACAGACAGCTGGTAGATTTTTTTGACCTAGCCTAGGAGATTTCTCGTATCAAGACCTACCATTATTCCAAGTTTGGTCAAAATCGGTCAAACGGTGTAGATTTGTATAAGGAACAAACAAACAGAAAAACAGACAGACACGTGATTTTTATATATATAGATGTATCAAACTCCTTAAAATATGTAAGGAATAAGTCGGGTTTGTCTGAAGAACTATTTCCGCCCATTAAGTTATTGTTCTTATTATAGCTTGCCCTAGGTTCGTTCAATAATGTTCAGTTGTACAGTATATGTCTTTAGAGTTGTATTGTCACATTTATATGTGATATTAGTAATCCTTTTTCTATGCGTAATGTTGCAGACTTATCTTGTAAATGAGCGTCCTGGCCAGGCTTCAGGTCAACAAGATTCTAAAAGTATGAGTTGGTCAATATTTTGTATATACATGCAAGAGAATAATATTTAAATTTAACTTTTCCTATTTTTATCGTGTTTCCTCCTAAGGACGTAAGCTCGTTTTTGACAATGATACGCAATCTGAAATTATCGACGACAAATGTAATTGCAGTTACGTGGAACGTTATTCATTAAAATCCTTGAGTTCTTAAAAATGTGATATATTCTCTTAATTTTGTAAAATATTTAATTTATGAAGTACACTTGTTCGTGATAAAGTTCAATAATGTAATAGGATATAAAGTTTGGTCGATATAATTCTCATTTTTCGCCAACATAAAAGAGTCAATAATATAAAAATGATTCATTACGGCGCATGGCCAGTCCATCAAGAGCAGTTAATAATAACATTGTTATTCATTTATGAATAAATAATAATAATCAGAGCTTCTTTAGCAACAACTCGATAGTACTAAATAATGTATCAGGTATCACCCTGGGAACGAAAAATATTGAAACACCTGAGCAAATTATTAATAGGACAAGAGTTTTTTTTTTGTCAACCGTAAATAGTTAATATTTGTATATTAGATTTATTGTTGAAATTCATTCTTAAGAAATTTCAATAAACATTTTCAGAATTTAACAAAAAAGTTAGCAATAATATAATAAAACAAGATACTGTTATATATGATACACCAAATTAAAAGGTAAACCAAACAGTTCTGTTTGTTTGTATGACAACGATAAAATTCGCCAGTCCATCCAGTTCACTAAATATGTTTTTACACAATTGAATCACGAAGACAAAAATAAGCTGAATCATATAAAATGTGATAATTTTTAGCTGCGATATTAATAAAGATTTCCTGATGTAATGCCATCATCAGAAAATCTTTATTAATATTAATAGCCGAATTATTGTTTTCAATGAATAAAATATAAATGTTTGGGCGCGGAGACCTGATGGCCTTTTTTTATCAACTCAATTCTGGTATAATGTTTTGTGACAATCTTTGGGCAATGTACTGTTCACTGTCAAGAACGTGGGCACATTCTTCTTGATGAGAAATGATTGTGTAAAAAGATCCCATTGTTAATATTTAGTTTCAAAGTGAAGAAGATCAATTATTTGTAAGTTACATGTAATGAATTAGAGAAAATTTCTGTAGCACATCAGCCCTGGATGAAGTTCGCTACATGACAGCTAACGGGAGTTAGTTCGCGTCCCTATTAGAACCCTCAATACAAGTCCATGGATACTCTGGCTGTTAGGAAACAAACTTCGACTCCAGGTTAGCAGTTTAGGCGGAAATAGGAAGAGGATGTGGGCCTAACCAGCCCCAGAAGGAAATTAGGTTCCTTCCTAGGATGACTTTTGTTCTGTGCCAGTGCCCTTGAAATCAACTTTTATTGGCAACTCTTGCCCTAGGATAGTACATTAGGAACAACCTTCTTTTTGGAGAAATTCTAGATTATAGCAATATTTGTAGAAATGCCTTGCAAATGCCTAAACCCTATAGGAATGAGATAATTACATAAAATTGCAGACCATTTTTATTTGACTTATTCTCAGAACCTAGAATGAGTCAAACGAAAAATTATCAAATGTTCTTCACTTTTATTTAATTATTTCATTTCTATAGGATTTAGGCATTTGCAAGGATTTTAAAAAGTGTTTCTCATTCAGATTGATAGGTTTTGCCACATAAAGTAACTGAAATTCTTCTAATATGCAATGAATTAGACTGTCCTATAAATTTGAAAGCCCATGTGGAATTGAAAATATCTAAAAGAAAACAGCCCGGGTTCCCAATACTACCATAACTGAGGAAAAGCATAATTGTGCATATTATCAATATTGCAAAAGTTACACACTATAATCCCACTGGAAACCGTAAGTTTTGTTGGTATATTTTTTTAACAAAACGTTGCAAAAGTGTGACCATTTGAATAAATAAACATTACTTTAATAAAAACGTTTGGCCATTCCATAAGCACCGCATGAAACACTTAAGCACGCTTCCAACCCCTGTGACTTTAATGCGGATTGCGGAAGACTCTGATGTTGTTATACAATTATTATATAATTAGCATAATGATAGTTTTGTTAAGGCCCAGCCTTATTATACTTACATTTGCCCAAACTGGCTGATGCCAGTACACTGTACAGTTTGCCATTTGGCCATTATTGTAGTCTCGCTAGGGGTTCGTCATCATCATTTATATAAGTTTCCTTATGTGGGATAAATACGAACAATCGTCAGAGGAAGAAGATACTCTCGGATTTACCAATCATTCTTTCGTTCTTTTTTAATTACAAGTCTTCTACTTTAAAAATCCTGGGGCTCCCACTCTAATGGGATTTCCTCATATTCTGAACCAGACATCATCAGGTTTAAGGAGATTCAAGTATCTAGAAAAACATTGATAGCTTAGGAAATGATAAACTAGACATCTGAACAGCGTGAGCATCTTGAGTCAATCATGTCTTCAGTTACCATGGAGACTCTCTTTTCCCCAGATCTTCTTCAAATCCAATCAACATGACATTTCTTCACTCCCCTCACTATCAAGTGAACGTGGACTGACTCCGTAATTATCTCATACAGATGTTAACTCAATTGGATACGCATTGGTATGGTCACCAACGTTTTCTCACTTCTCATTAAAGACTATTCTCAAGTTTTCAATCGTACTTAGAATCCACAGCTAGTAAAAGTTACTAAAAATTTAGAAACATATAAAAGAATGAAAGTCCTATTTTTATTCGTAAAGCTTACACAACATTTTTGGATCCCGTGGCAGGATGTTAAGGAGATTCGGATCGAATCTCGCTTGCAGTTGTTCCTTGCTGTTTTCTTTAAAGAAATGTTGCTCTACAAGAAAACGGAGAAAAATGTATAGAGTACGGAACTAAAGGCCATAGAAACAGATGCTCAAAGATAAATAAGTACCTAACCATGAAAGTATGTGGCAAATTATCAAAAATAATGTTCCTGCGTTCCTTAATGTTCAACACAGCTATCTCTTTTCAGAAAATTAGCTGCAGTTGAATGTGTTACACCGTTTGAAAGATCTTGAAATCAATCAATATTTCCCTCATATCAATTTCTATGGGAAATGACAAAAAGGAATCAGGCCATTCGGGTATGAAGGTTTGTAACGGTTCCTTAAATCGTCATATTCAAATCTACTAGGTATAAAAATGACCTTATATTGTCTTCTGTCGAGTCTTCTTTTTTTTTAATGGCATTATAAGTAAAAAAAAACGTTTTTATTTATTTATATAGCACTCTTTATTTTCATTATAAATATAGTCATCCTTATAAAAATTATACTACAAATTTATACTCTTTGGCCATTTCTCAATTTATTCTTTTAGCTTGCAATAAGCCAATTTGTTTGGTCACATTTTTGTAGATGAAAGCATAACTCATTGAGGCAACTAAACTGGATAAAGTTTTTCTAATTGTATTTATTAATTGACATCTGTTATTGGAGCATTTTCATTTTCAGCACACATTCGGCATCAGGAGATGGAAAAAAGAATGCTATAAAAAAAGGGGGATTTTTTTTTACCTATAAAGCCTTCACAAAAAGAATATATATATATATATATATATATATATATATATATACATATATATATATATATATACATATACATATATATACACATACATATACATATACATATATATATATATATAAATTCAGGGAGCGTGAAAGCGTCGTAGTTTGAATCACACCGGGGTCCGCATGTATAGTGTCGCCGAGAGATAACAGCTTAGGGTAAATTAAATTAGGCTGCCGGGGCATAGTAATGATCACAATATCTCTCTAGTGTACCGTTTGGTTAAGAATCAGATACGCCGAAAGTATCCTACCTTTTGAATTTAGCAGTTACTGTCCGTTTGCAGAAAACACAAGCTCTATAGACACATGTTGTGCAGCCTCACCCAATAGGGTCACACCCCAAGGAGGGATTGTTGGTTGGAAAATCACAAAATTCTTTGACATATATTAGAGTTGCTATCCTACAACTTTTATCGCCCCGTTTGACCGTATTTCAGACTAATAAAATGAATGTGACAATTTGTGATGCGATTATTTTACGAAATAAGACTATGCTTTCATTCGTTTCTGCAGATAGTTTTTGAACATTTTGCCCTAGCAAGTAAGTCCAAATTAATCTACAATCTCTAGTGAAATTGTAAAATTGGTTCGTTATAAGCACGAATTTTAATAAAGAGAAATACGTGGAGAATAGTTTGCAGTGTCAGGTTGGTTGTTTATTTATTTAAATCAGCATTCAAAAATACATTTGGATTTATACATCTCTTCACACACTGAGAAAAATTTAACTATTTTAAATTGAATGCTTCCTGTTATCCAGAGGGATTTTTCATATAAAACCCCTTTATCTCCTACATTAACCATTCTATCGAATTGGTAGTGTTCTCATTCGAATAGGGCAGAAAAATCATAAAGATTACCTGCAAATTTTTCCCGGCGTTTGGCACCCCTCTGCGAGTTTTTCCTCTAAAGGAAAGGAGGAAACGAACTAAAAGCAACTCTATGTATTGTAGGCATTACCGAGGTATGTCCGCTGTGAACGCACCCTCTGCAGGAAGGAGTTATATTTTGAGAAAATCTCCTTAGAGACCACCATTCCCCAGTATTGAGAAACAGAAAGTAGATGCCGGTATAAAGAGGAAAGGCTCGTGTATTGTTTGTATACTCCTGAATGCTGCTCGCCTGGGAAACCCCCCCCCCCCCCGTCTTATGCCACTCCATTCCTAACTAAATCAAATCCACCAACCCCTGCCTCCGTCAGATCAACCGGAGGAATCAATCTTACTATCCAGCTCTCCTGGGTATAACGGATAGAAATCCCATGTTCAAGAAACTAGCTCAGAATATTATTACATTTCTTATGTCTTGTATGTATGAAGAAAATTGGATCTGTTCTTTGTCTATCCATTTTACCAAGAAATATATAAGTGAATTCAAAGGTAACTATTGTTGTAGAAGATACTTGCAGACGTCAAAAGATGAAACATAATTTGTATTATCGCATTTTCTTTTGTATGAATTCCCTTCGGGATCGATAGAAATTAATAAAACTAATTTTTTTTATACATATAAACAAAAGTAGCCGACATTTTGGCTTAGAATTCAAGACTTTCTCAGGACTGTAAACAACGTGTTAATATGAATAGTAATATTATGTATAGTAGGAATAAAAATCAAACATTAAATAAAGAGGAAGGTTAATGCTGGTAAATACGTGTTATTTTCCATTCCTTGTGAATGTGGCCTTGCCAGTCCGGAAAATATGGCGGCCGAACTTAGTGTTATTTGAAAACATTAAATATTTTTACAGACATTATTTGTAAAGTTTGGATTACAATTATTCACCTATCCTGAAATGTTTTCCAATTCTCCCATAAAAATGTCTAGTCAAAACAAAAGTGCCAAATAAATCAAGTAAAAGATAAATCAATGAAAATTTGGAAAATACAAAATGTCCTCCTGAATAAAAAACGTTTCCAATAGTTTCATTCAGCTACTTGTAATTGCTTCCGGGCTGGATAATGGATTCCCGCAGTTTGGCTAGTAAAAAAATGATTAATTCAAAAGGTATTTGAAAGTAACAAAACTACATTCCACATTTTTTTGACAAAAGGGAGCCAATCGTTCAATTTATCCCTCGATAAACATCCACCAATTTCTATAGATTTAATGCTTACTAAATGCAGACGTTTTTCTCCTGGTACTGAATCTGTAGTCCGTTAGACTGAGGATAAAATTCGCAAGAAACCTCTGATTTATCGAGAAAATAGAAGCTTCTTATTGGACGTCCAGAAAGTATCTTCTGTGAATGGATTTAGTGAATTAAATCTCCTTTTTTTTTAAATAAAATTTTGTCTACTTTATGATGGTTTAATTAGAATTGAATTATCTTGAACAATTTTTGAGCAATCCTTCCTTATTCAATAAAAACATTACTACTTTAAAAAAACAAAAAAATTGGCGTAACTGCTTTTGCCTTCGGAATCGAAGTATACCTCAAATGAACCTTTTTTTGGAAATTATGACTAGGATCACTTTCTAGAGTTTAGCTGCTTAGATCTGAATCACCCCTGTATATATATTGAAAAATATATATATATATATATATATATATATATATATATATATATACACATATACACATGCTCATAGTAGCTACTCCTGCCCTCCAACAAATTAACTTTCGGGTCCAGAAATAACAGTATGCATAACATTACTAATTCATGCTGCATTAATTATTTGCTATTTCGACCACTAATATTTTAAAGTGGATTGGACAAGTAAATAGAATGTTCCAAGTCAATCCGAATGAAATTGCATTGTACAGTTGTTATGTTCGAATAAATTAAATATGGACATGTAGCCATGTTTCGTTTGACGGTTTATCACTATTTCACCAAACGTTAATTGGGCAAAACTCAAAACAGTATATATCTTGCTTCAATTAAGTAAAATTTAATTTAATTTTTTTTTATAGTCCTGATAAATATTTAATGGGTCGAATTTAGGAAAACTAAAATATTCGACAAATGTGTTTTTTCTTGATAGATTTATTGTAGAGTTTGGCGCTGTCATTTTTAAAAATATCAGACTCGTCCTAACTGGCTCATTTTAGATTGTTTCAATATTATTTGTAAAATTAGAATTTCATCTACAATGCAACGAACCCAAATTGAGAAACTACAAGTTCCGATTTCTTCGACTATTTTGTAGGAAATTTTATAGATCTTTGAATGATTATCCTACTTCTAACACGAATTGGATACTGATTTTCAAGATCACTTTTAACTAATCCAGCAGATTCAATCCGACAAATTCAGAGCTCTGAGAATCTGGCCCCGCCGGTTTGCAAGATTTATCTGCTATGAATATGGCCAAGCCAGAGTATACATGTTATTATTTTCTCTCTTCTGTTTAAAGGCAGAGTGTCTTTATCAGCACCTATCACTAGCTTACTCCTGTGAGTAGTTACTATATTTAGGAGAATATATTACGTTCCTTTGTTAGGAAAAAATATTTTGGTTCCCTGAATTTAGATTTTTTTTTTTTTTTTTTGAATCAGGATCGTCCTATCAAAATTCTAAAATAATCTGTACACATTTTTAAGGGACATACGTAACTTTGCTTCTGATAAAGAATTACTGGAAATGTGTAGTAACAATTCTTTTAGTGTGAAAATATGATGCAAATTATCTATGAAGAGATGAAGGAGAAAGCTAGAAAAGCGAAACATAGTAAGAAGGGAACTATCTGAAACTAAACCAGCAGCTGAGGTAACCTATCCAAGTTCAAATAGATGAAAAAATTCTTTAATGAAAACATCCCGTTTGAAATACATCGGTGAATATCTCCTTATCATAGGAAAATCAACGCTAAAAATTTTAGAAGAAGAGGAGTAATATTTTGCCCCCCTTAAACTGACCTTTACTGAACTAAACTTTTAGAAACGAAAAAAAATCAAAGGACATAAAATAGTCATAAAACCCCACGGTTTTCTTACTTATATCAACTTGAATTCAGGTAAATTTTCCCCTTTTTTTTATGGCACTTCATTTATATGTGTCCTTAAATAGATAAACCTAAATTTTAATTTTAATTATCAAGTTTTATCTATTCTTAAAATATACATGCAAATTATAGCCAATAAACTATTCAAAATATAATATATAATCGCGAAAAGTTTCAGGTATAAAAAAGAAGTTTCTAAAATATGCAAGCCAGGTCCAAAAATAATCAGAAATATTGCTAATTTCCACAGTTAATATTAAAATGATCGCCAAGAGCTACAGTGTCCTTTTTACTTTTTATATATTTGTTATATATTTATATATGTGAATATTTTATCTATTTTCCCTAATTACTTAAAATACGTTTTTCGTACACTTTTCGTAATTTTTGACGATTACAAGTTTCATGACCAAATCACCTAAAGTTGTCGGTAATAAATAAACATAAAGTAAAATATACTCTATTGATATATAATCAATCTGTATTTCAGATTGATTATCCAGAATAAAGTCTATTCAGAGTAACAAATAAATCTACTCGAGATAATAATAATTAGAGCCTTTAGATAATGTTTATTGAATGAAATGTAAATATATTGGAGAGCATTAGTGAGATTGTGTGTAAAACAGTCAATCCATCTTGGATTGGTTACTGCTTCGATGATCCTTCCAGTTTTGAGAAATGACTTCCACAAAACAAAAAGCCTTCATGTGAGCCCCTCCTCTCTCAGAACATCATGTATTACTTCAAAAAGAGTCATGTTATTAGATATATCATTTTTCAATAAAGGATCCTGATGTAGAATTAGGTGTGATAAAGTTAAAATAACTATTTTAAAGGTAGCATAGAAAGTTGTTTATACGATCCTAATGTTCATAAATACCTCTTTTTTCAGAGTTTTTGCTTAGAAAATCACCCAAGTAATGTCTTCAGGAGGTTAGTGAATTGTGCACTGACCTGCGGTCAGCGATTCTGGTTTATCACCATTTTAAAAATGCATTATATTAACCGTAGGTGGATTCAATAACTTCCCACCGACCCAGGGCCGGTGGGGTTAGAAATATTTTAGGAAGCGCACAACAATAGGCTCTACATGGCTTCAAAATTATTCAAAGTCGTGAATTTTACAGTTGTATTGCACCTGCTGAGTTATGTATAGAGAGTACCATTTATATTGATGTGTGCATTTCGTTGCATCATGTTCTGCACAAGGTGAACCGGAACTGAGGGGTGCGATCCTTTCCAGGGATGTTCAGGGGAAGGCACCAAAGATGGGCTAATCGAAAAATGAAATCTTCTAGTGTTGGGATCTCTTTTTTATTTATTTATTTATGAGAATCCTTAGCAAAGGCGGTTCGATCGTTGAGGAATTCAACAGAACATCAATAATTCCTGCACATCTGAAAACTTAAGTTTTGTATTACTATTAACTAGAGCATTTCTAACTGAATAATTAGTCTTCTGAATAGTTGAACACTTCCATTAAACATATAAAACTTTATTTGATTTAAAACTTTTAACTTACAGCAACATTTTTTGTTAATTTATTAAAACGGTAGATTTAGAGTCGCTCGGTTTCGGTCACATCTTTACACATTAGTTTGATTTAAAAAAAGAAAGAATACATAAAACAAAAATTCACATGTACAATAAAAGGGATAAAATAAAATCTTTTCGTTAAAAGATATATATAATTTTATTTTCGAATAAATGTTTGTATACATTAAATGTATAAAGGTGGATTCACACTATACGTACCGTCACCGGCAAGCCACCGTCCAGCAGCCGACCGGCAAATTTGAAGTCCATTCACACCATCCGGAACTCCACCGACCGGCCACCGTCCATTAACGTCGAGAAAATATCTCTGTCAGTTAACCGCATGGGATAACATAGTTTCCTAAAGTAATTAATGCCTAAATTACATAGAAAATTAGCAATGCTTTAATTTTGGACGAAGAAGAGGAAATCTCTAATGCAAATAAGAGGCAGCGGGTAAAGAAAATATTAACAAAAAAGAGTTTGGAGTGAAATTTCTACACATTATTCTAAGAACTGCAAGATGATGAAAATTCATTCATTATTATTATTCATTTCTACGAATGTACATATTTAAATTTAAATTTAATGTATGATTTAAAAATTCAATCATTAATTGAGAAATAACTGAAGAGTAGTTATTTCTCACTTAATGAACTATTAGATCCCAAATAAGTTAGTAACAGTTTGTAGACATTTTATAGAAAAACATTTAAAATAAAGGCGCCAACCCCCTTCATAACCAAGTTTAAACGTTAGAAGTGACATTTTATGTGATATTGGAACATTCAAGCAGTTATGTTCGTAACATAGAGGGGACATTTTTATAGGTATTTTCCAGGTCCTTAACTTGAGATAGCCATATTAAAAGCATTTTCCTTCCCAACATCTCTATTTATGAATATTAAATAATGTTTTATGTCAGTGAAAATGTTGATATTTGCACTTCATTATAATTAGAAATACACCTTTTTATCACGCAACTGATAGTAAAGATGAGAGTAAACCTAAATAACCACTAGTATACCTTATATATATATATATATATATATATATATATATATATATATATATATATATATATATATATACATACATATATACGCATGTACACATGAGTTCGATTTTTAGGAGGAACTACACAATCTTAGCTTGTTTCAATAATGTTATTATACCTGGTGTACAAAGCTTAATATTTTATCCTCAATCGAACTACACCATAGTTTCCAAAGATTCATGAGTAGGTTATGGTCCTACCAAAATTTACATCTGAATATTTTTGTAGAAAATGTATTAGGCTTTCAAATATTTATCTTCCATTTGCTTTAAAATACCAAAACTGATCATTTCTAATATAATGTTTGTTATTTTTAGAAATTCCTCTTTTCCTTATTTTCCATAAATTATATACGTATGGAGGAAGGTAAAGACCCGTTGTTTTTATTGATAGCCAAAAATAATAATGCCATTAATTTTATTTATTTTTAGCTGGTTCACTACTACGGCTTCATCTGGGTACTCCATGGTCTAATGAAACAGCTTTAAGATAAAAATTTGAATCACTTATTCCCATGAACAGAGGTTTAAAAATGTCTGGTACACACCTGAAAGCCGCCGGTGCATAGAATCACGTCTTGTCTGCCGTACCTGGAAATGTCTTTCAGTTTAATAAGAATACCGTAGAGCTCAGCTGTAAATATGCTACAATTAACATTAAGTTCTTTGGTAATGTTTTCTGCATCAATTAGAGCTCAGGCTCCCCGGCTATTATCTGTTTTGAACCCATCAGTGAAGTAAAAATTTTATCAAAGATCGTAGGTGATTGAATTACTTGAACAATTTCTGATAGATTAATCTTATGTTTATTTATTTAAATTTAAATTTTAACGTCCATTTATTATTAACTACGAATTTTAGGACGGGTTGTCTATAGGTTACCACCCTTTTCTAGCCAGGATAGGGGTGATGCCTTTTCTTTTTTCGAAAGAAAAGCCACCATCCCTAGTGGGAATCGAACCCACGACCTTTGGCACGGAGTGTTAAGAGCTCACGCCTTAACCCTCACGGCTACCGGGTCTCCTAATCTTATGTTTACAAAAGCGGCAAAATAAATCGCATTCACAAATTGTTCATTGAACCATCGACGTTTAAATGATTTTTAAAAAGCCGTCACGCAGGAGCTGCATAACTAAGCACTTTCCTCAGAATTGGGTAGTGTAGAGTGCATTCCGGAATAATTTGCTTAAAATAACCTGTATAGATAAATAAAATCTACTATATATTTGTCAAATACCACTCACTCACTCACTCACTCATCTATCAACGCCCAGCCCAAACCGCTCGACAGAAAATTTTGAAATTTTGCATGGACACTCCCTATATAACGTAGGCGCTCGCTAAGAAAGGATTTTTTGATATTCGTATTTTTAAGCATTTTAAGGGGGGTTTAAAGTTTGAGTTGGTTAGAGAAGGCAAGCCTAGGCAGCCTGCGTTGCTAGGGCGATCCTTCCAGTTTTGAGAAATTACTTCCACAAAACAAAAACCCTTCATGTGAGCCCCTCCTCTCTCAGAACATCATGTATTACTTCAAAAAGAGTCATGTTATTAGATATATCATTTTTCAATAAAGGATCCTGATGTAGAATTAGGTGTGATAAAGTTAAAATAACTATTTTAAAGGTAGCATAGAAAGTTGTTTATACGATCCTAATGTTCATAAATACCTCTTTTTTCAGAGTTTTTGCTTAGAAAATCACCCAAGTAATGTCTTCAGGAGGTTAGTGAATTGTGCACTGACCTGCGGTCAGCGATTCTGGTTTATCACCATTTTAAAAATGCATTATATTAACCGTAGGTGGATTCAATAACTTCCCACCGACCCAGGGCCGGTGGGGTTAGAAATATTTTAGGAAGCGCACAACAATAGGCTCTACATGGCTTCAAAATTATTCAAAGTCGTGAATTTTACAGTTGTATTGCACCTGCTGAGTTATGTATAGAGAGTACCATTTATATTGATGTGTGCATTTCGTTGCATCATGTTCTGCACAAGGTGAACCGGAACTGAGGGGTGCGATCCTTTCCAGGGATGTTCAGGGGAAGGCACCAAAGATGGGCTAATCGAAAAATGAAATCTTCTAGTGTTGGGATCTCTTTTTTTATTTATTTATTTATGAGAATCCTTAGCAAAGGCGGTTCGATCGTTGAGGAATTCAACAAAACATCAATAATTCCTGCACATCTGAAAACTTAAGTTTTGTATTACTATTAACTAGAGCATTTCTAACTGAATAATTAGTCTTCTGAATAGTTGAACACTTCCATTAAACATATAAAACTTTATTTGATTTAAAACTTTTAACTTACAGCAACATTTTTTGTTAATTTATTAAAACGGTAGATTTAGAGTCGCTCGGTTTCGGTCACATCTTTACACATTAGTTTGATTTAAAAAAAAGGAAGAATACATAAAACAAAAATTCACATGTACAATAAAAGGGATAAAATAAAATCTTTTCGTTAAAAGATATATATAATTTTATTTTCGAATAAATGTTTGTATACATTAAATGTATAAAGGTGGATTCACACTATACGTACCGTCACCGGCAAGCCACCGTCCAGCAGCCGACCGGCAAATTTGAAGTCCATTCACACCATCCGGAACTCCACCGACCGGCCACCGTCCATTAACTTCGAGAAAATATCTCTGGCAGTTATCCGCATGGGATAACATAGTTTCCTAAAGTAATTAATGCCTAAATTACATAGAAAATTAGCAATGCTTTAATTTTGGACGAAGAAGAGGAAATCTCTAATGCAAATAAGAGGCAGCGGGTAAAGAAAATATTAAAAAAAAAGACTTTGGAGTGAAATTTCGACACATTATTCTAAGAACTGCAAGATGATGAAAATTCATTCATTATTATTATTCATTTCTACGAATGTACATATTGTAGACTTTAATTAATGTATGATTTAAAAATTCAATCATTAATTGAGAAATAACTGAAGAGTAGTTATTTCTCACTTAATGAACTATTAGATCCCAAATAAGTTAGTAACAGTTTGTAGACATTTTATAGAAAAACATTTTAAATAAAGGCGCCAACCCCCTTCATAACCAAGTTTAAACGTTAGAAGTGACATTTTATGTGATATTGGAACATTCAAGCAGTTATGTTCGTAACATAGAGGGGACATTTTTATAGGTATTTTCCAGGTCCTTAACTTGAGATAGCCATATTAAAAGCATTTTCCATCTCAACATCTCTATTTATGAATATTAAATAATGTTTTATGTCAGTGAAAATGTTGATATTTGCACTTCATTATAATTAGAAATACACCTTTTTATCACGCAACTGATAGTAAAGATGAGAGTAAACCTAAATAACCACTAGTATACCTTATATATATATATATATATATATATATATATATATATATATATATATATACATATACATACATATATATGCATGTACACATGAGTTCGATTTTTAGGAGGAACTACACAATCTTAGCTTGTTTCAATAATGTTATTATACCTGGTGTACAAAGCTTAATATTTTATCCTCAATCGAACTACACCATAGTTTCCAAAGATTCATGAGTAGGTTATGGTCCTACCAAAATTTACATCTGAATATTTTTGTAGAAAATGTATTAGGCTTTCAAATATTTAACTTCCATTTGCTTTAAAATACCAAAACTGATCATATCTAATATAATGTTTGTTATTTTTAGAAATTCCTCTTTTCCTTATTTTCCATAAATTATATACGTATGGAGGAAGGTAAAGACCCGTTGTTTTTATTGATAGCCAAAAATAATAATGCCATTAATTTTATTTATTTTTAGCTGGTTCACTACTACGGCTTCATCTGGGTACTCCATGGTCTAATGAAACAGCTTTAAGATAAAAATTTGAATCACTTATTCCCATGAACAGAGGTTTAAAAATGTCTGGTACACACCTGAAAGCCGCCGGTGCATAGAATCACGTCTCGTCTGCCGTACCTGGAAATGTTTTTCAGTTTAATAAGAATACCGTAGAGCTCAGCTGTAAATATGCTACAATTAACATTAAGTTCTTTGGTAATGTTTTCTGCATCAATTAGAGCTCAGGCTCCCCGGCTATTATCTGTTTTGGACCCATCAGTGAAGTAAAAATTTTATCAAAGATCGTAGGTGATTGAATTACTTGAACAATTTCTGATAGATTAATCTTATGTTTATTTATTTAAATTTAAATTTTAACGTCCATTTATTATTAACTACGAATTTTAGGACGGGTTGTCTATAGGTTACAACCCTTTTCTAGCCAGGATAGGGGTGATGCCTTTTCTTTTTTCGAAAGAAAAGCCACCATCCCTAGTGGGAATCGAACCCACGACCTTTGGCACGGAGTGTTGAGAGCTCACGCCTTAACCCTCACGGCTACCGGGTCTCCTAATCTTATGTTTACAAAAGCGGCAAAATAAATCGCATTCACAAATTGTTCATTGAACCATCGACGTTTAAATGATTCCGGAATAATTTGCTTAAAATAACCTGTATAGATAAATAAAATAAAAACATAAATTGTTCTCCTCTTTTGCATTTTTTATGACCAGCTGTTTCAATTATTAATTTTGTAATTAATTTCCTTCCAGAGTTTTGAATATGTGGGGCACTACACTACGTAATAAATACACAAAGCTTCACATTTTCGTCTACTGACCTTGATGAATAAAATATAATAAAAATTACGACTGTTATTGGCAAATAACTACTTTGGCTCCAGCGTAGACCAAATTAGTTTATTTTTACAAGACATTTTTCTCTTCAGTTGACTACAAGGAATACCGAGTTTCGTTGGAATATAACAAATATTACGACTGTATATATATATATATATATATATATATATATATATATATATATATATAGAGAGAGAGAGAGAGAGAGAGAGAGAGAGAGAGAGTGAGTGAGTGATAGATACAGGTATATATAAATATAGATATATACCTGTATCGATAAAGATTCGAAGAAATGTTTCAAAAAATCCGTCATGAGTGCAACAACAATAGCTACTTTCCTTCGGAGGAAAGTGCTAAAACTTAATCAAATCTGGATATCTATTAAGGCAAAATCGTAAACAAGGTTTTTAGGTAGAAAGGCTTAAGAAAGTTTTTTTGTGCCAATGTTTATCAAAATTAAATTATTTTTTACAATGCTTATGAGAGGAAACTGAATCCCAATGCAAACGTTCGTGAGTTATGTATATGTTAGTCACCAGAATGAATGACACAGAAATATTTATTTGCATGATCCAAGTCATCTAGACTCTAAAAACCTGATCCCCGTATCAACTAGTATTTTCCGGATTCTGTCAAAGTTGGCTTTGGGGATAAATGTTTGAATCTAATCAATATGCCAGGGATAATTGAAATATTCAAAAGACTGCCAGCATTCAGTTTTAGTTCCTCCCACAATATTATGTATAATTAATTACTTGTGTTGAGTTTATTTTGATTAATTTATAGGAGGAGTGTTTGTAGAGTCGGCCAGCTATTAATCACAAGCGGTTGATGTAGGCCAAGACAAGAGTTACTCCGCTATTAACGGCAAAACTGATGTCCTATTAAACCTTCTCTGCTATAAAACGGTGGAACCAGGCGTCGACAAACAAATCTCAAATAGATATTATCATTTATCTACGAAATTTACCATAGAGAACTTATTCAAGTTTAAGAAATAAATATAAATAAGTAATGTTCTAATGTGTTCAGTCTGTTCGTTATGATTTTGACTGTTGTATATGCGTGCTATGTTTGTCTTGCTGTCAGTGTGTATTATGCATGTGTCTCCGTCGTGACATATGGAATATAGTTTTTCTACTGCTTTTATGATTGCAAGGTTTTCTGCCTGGTTGTTCGTACATAGTGGTGATAAGTAAGATGGAATGGTTGGGATTCGGCTAAATAAACCTCAATATGATTTTGTTTTAAAAATCTATATTTCGATAATGATTTTTGCCTCCTTTGGAGCACGTTGGCAGGGTCCCAGTGAATTCATCATGATGATTAGGATTCGGCTAAATAAACCTCAATATGATTTTGTTTTAAAAAATCTAGTGGTGATAGTCTGTATTGTCCGCTGTGAATAGTTAGGTCGTCTTTTAGTATTATGTATGCCGATCCAACACAGTCATTGCTTTTACTTCCGTCTGTGTAAATGGGATAAGTCCAGGTTAGTTCAACATCGTCAGTCGGTAGAATGTTGTCTTTAGGGCTATTTCTACATGTTTAAAATTCATCTAAGCTAAGATATTTAAACTTCTGTTACATTTGGAGTTAAGGACGTATTTTTTTAAGAATATTTTATTAATATACATGAAAAGTTTCGCATATATTTTCCTAAATATCTCGATAACGGTTAGAAAATCATGGTCATTGGAAAGTGAAAATTCGGAAGCTCACTAAATTCTCTGCAAATCGGAGAAATAACTGCTAAAAACTCTTAAAACTGTTTAAATTTTGATCTTGTGAACGTTTTTTTTTCTCTGTTTAATTCACTTTTTAATTGGTATTTTTCTTTTTAAATTTCATTTAACAGTAAAATGAATATTTTAGCGAAACAAGTTTAAAAAAATTAGAAACCTAATAGTAATAGTGCTTCTAGGGCGAACGTTAGAAAGGCTTAGGTAGGGTACTGTCAGTTTTCAGTGGTGCCTTGAATCTTCCTTCTGTTTGATATTTTTTTTTCATAAAAAAACCAAACCTACCAATAACTTCTATTCCTTAAGTTATGAAACAAGTAATGTGAACGGAACCGCGCTTAGATGACGTAGTTCCTGCGACTCAGACTTTTTATGTTGAGAAAATTAATTCTCAGGTTAAAAGAAACATATACAATGAAATGATAAAGTAACGTATGTAGAATTCCCTGTAGAAGATATTTCTTGTATTTTTTTGTAATCCATGACATATTGGTGATTACACCTGAGCCGAAAAATAGGTCATTGCAATATAAGTTTAGTTACGTATAATGCGATTTTATAATTCAAACTATACCTTCTATTACCCCTAATACCAATGTATTTATTATCTCTCATAAGCATCTCTGGGGTTTACGTATACTTTAGAACCACTGTAGGTGCTGGCGTAAGAACACGATAAAATGTTAATCGCCACTAAATCCTGATCCTAATCCTATTTTAGAACCTTTTCATTTTTCTACAAGATACAAAACCGTTTAACGAAAGTTATAGCTTCTTAGTAGTTCCTTCCTTTCTCCCGAATATTGTATTTACGAATAATAATGTATGTAATTCCAATTTTTACACTTCACTTTTATCTGTTTCTCCTGTTATGTTTCTTGTACTGAAGGAAATTTTTGTCTCGGAAGAATGTAATTTGTTGATAGTGAAACACTAGTATTACAGCGTGGTCAGAGGAGTTGAGATTTGTTCCGTTCTAAGTGAGAAAGCTTTCCTTTTGGAAAATGAAATGTCTTAACCAATATACTGGCATTGGACGTGCACTATCATTTTATGGTTTATAAATCTACACATATATATACAAATCACGTGTCTGTTTGTTTCTTATACAAATCCACACTGTTTGACCGATTTTGATCAAACTCGGCACACAGGTAGGTGTTGATACGGGGAGTCTCATAGGCTAGGTCAGAAACTTCTACCAGCTGTCTGTCTATATGTTTGTTCCTTATACAAATCCACACCGTTTGATCAAACTTGGCACACAGGTAGCTGTTGATACGAGGAGCGTCATAGGCTAGGTCAAAAACGTCTACCAGCAGTCTGTCTGTCTGTATGTTTGTTCCTTATACAAATCCACATCGTTTGACCGATTTTGATCAAACTTGGCACACAGGTAGGTGTTGATACAGGGGGTGTCATAGACAAAAAGTAGGTATAGCTAGTACCTTTTAGTAGCTCCTTAAGCCTTTTCAATATATATATATATATATATATATATATATATATATATCAAATAGTGTGGTAATATTGAACGTTTTACGTCCCTAATATCATTGACTTTGTCAATTGCAATTGTGTTGAAAAGGTTTATTGAAGAACTCTGTATATCTATCGATTAGGTAGAGATTTATCTGAAAAGTGCATAGCCTACGTAGCTATTTTATTAGTTTGCTTTGGCCTAACTCAATCTAGGCTCCCCTCTTGGGCAGATCAATCAGACTGCAGAGCTGCGACACCTCCCCTGCAGCCGTGTGTGCCCACTTTAATGAAAAACCACACGACGAACCGCCACCATCAGGGCTTATCTTATAAATCCGACGGACTCCACCCCTATTGGCACTGATTGGATTATCAATCCCCACACTCACCCCGTCTCTTGATACAAATAAGCCCAAATAAAAAAAAAATGTCTATCTCTCTCTCCCTGTTAACAATTTTCTTTTTGCCTCTTTCCTTTCTGTATTCTCCCCATATGAAAGGCCTCCCCTCCTGGCGATGAAAAGGTTCACCATACAACGGAGTGACGTACAAATCTGCCTGATTAGTCCCCATAGAATTTAGTGTTTTGATTTCTATCGGCCAGAAGGGCTCATGTGATAGAGTTACGGCCGTCAGACGTCAGTTATGACAGCTTCAATAGAATTCACTATTGAACATAACAAATAGTAAGACATCTGTAACTAAATTGATTAGAAAACAAATTTATAATCAAAGGGTCATGTAAATAAAAAAATAAATTCCACAAAGACTTTGTATACATTTTTATACTACTAGTATAGCTTGGAAGCATTTTTTTTTTTTTTTTTTCATAAGACATAAATTTATTTTAAGGCTTTTTATTTATTTCACATTTCTCAATATTTTCTAAATAGCTTGCTGTGCTCCTAGAATTTTTCCCTTTTAAAAATATTGTTTATACTGTGCTCTACATCGAATAATTAGCCCAAGAATGAAGATGAATCATAATGTTACTTTTGAAAAGGCTGGTCAGTAATTAGATAATTTTGTTCTATCGTGTGTTCATAATTTATGAGTTGTAAACAATTTATTCTTAGTATGTATTTAAATAATATGAACAACAACCTTTGGAATTCGTAGAATAGATAATTAAATCTATTGTATGAAGAGTATTGCAATTATGGTAATTGCTAGTATTTTATGATGATCATCTTCCAAGATTAATCATAAAGTTATGATAATTTGCTTTGTATTTTAATTTGTTTCAGTAAATCAAGTAAACAGTTAATACTAAAAACTGAAGAAAAAAAAAATTAAACATCAATAAACCTTTAGAATAATACTTGAGAAGTGTTTCTAAAATTATTAAACATTAACAGTTATAAATTGTTTTAAGGGTGTTTTGTTGTAAAGTCACTTACGCCTCAACCAGGCGCAAGAAACATTCATTACTATAAGCGGATAAAAATTACAGCCGATATTTCGTTCCCTCTATAAGAGGAATATCGCAATGAGCAGCATCGTTATTTCCGGACTAGTTAACACAGCAAACCACTATAAACTAACCATTCCTTTCGAATTCCACAATTAAATCCAGCATATGGTTATAACCGGCATCCTTATAAATGGAATGGACTACATATTTGGGTTGTTTAACAATTCACTGCCCATCGGAATGTAGTTCTGTCAAATTCTATTGCAATTAAACATTTGGGTTGAGTTTACAGTCTGTAGAAGAATAGGGTTTACATGTATAAGTTTGTATTGCAATAATTACAAGCAGCTCTGCTGAGATATTGTAGGAGTATTCAGTCATCTATGGGCAATCCTGAGATGGCATAATACTAATCCTTCCCGTCTATTTGACTTATTTTTATTTTTAAAAAATATAAGTGAGCTCTCAATTATACGTTCGTTTAATGCGTTGCCCTGCTGCGGACTTTGTCAAGTTTGAGCGGCTCTTCGGGGACGTACAGGTTTAATTTTTTGCTCGCCATAAAAGACTTACAAGACTGCAGAATAAATATTATTATAGCATATAATAATATATTTACATATCATTCAGTAAACATTAATAATATGGCATGCTTGCATCTTGCCAAAAGTAGAATCAGTCATATGCTGTTTTAAAAACTGTTGAGAAAAGCTAAAGCTTAAGGTGAAAGGTATACTTGCTTGAAAAGGATGATGAACACAGATGCATAACGGAAAGGAACTAGGTAATTGTTTTTTAATATACTAATATTTACCAATGATTATTTATTTGCGCTTTGTATATTATTTAAATTTAGTCTTAATTTTTTATTTGAATTGTACCTTGTGAGTAGAGAAGTGATCTGAGGAGTGTGGGGTAAATTACGGAGATTCGGCTAAGTTCGTGATCCTTCGGTAATCGCTACTATTACCTGATAGGCCTTATCTCTCTGATTACCTAGCCACACCTAGTCTCTTCTCTCTCTATCCATTCTTCTCTTTCTATACCTCACAGAATCTTTTATCCGTTCTTTTCTAGGCTAAAAGGGGTCTCCCGTGGTCTAATGGCTAGCGCCTTGGATTCATAAGCGGGAGATGGTGGGTTCGATTCCCAACCTCCGGCAGGAATTTTATCATCCCACGGCTCGCTGGTAAAATTCCTCGCTGCACCCTGGATGTCGGCGCTAATGACCTTGATGTAGAGGCGCCGAAAAAAAAAAAAATTTCTAGGCTAAACATTCAGCGTGGCCTTATAAAAATATTACAAGATTACAAGATTTTCAATTTGTGATTTTTATTATTATTCTTTTTTTTTTTTTTACGACCAGAAGAAACTGATTTTCTCAGTATCGTGTACTCAGATAAAAGTTCTCCAACATCGGGAAGCCGTTTTTGAGGTCTTTAAATTTAATGGTATTCGAGAAAAATGGCACTCAAAAACGTGAAAGATTTTTAAGCACGTTCCACATTCATAAGAACTAAGGAATATAAATTTTGGTTACGCTTGGAATTGCGGAAGTGTTAAAAAAAAATAATGTTTTATCACGACTCAGAAACATTAAACTTAACTTATATGACCATTCCTCGCTGGCGGAAGAGAGACTCGCTTTCTTAGTTTTAAGCTGAGAGTGAAATTTCAACTAAAAACTGCCCTTGCTAAATGCCAAAACGTATTTAATTATTGGCATTATTATTATGCTTGCCTTATTACGTAAATGTAAAGAATCACCTTCGAATGCAATTGTAATGTATTATTGAATTGGAAAATGCTTGTGAATTCTAAAACCGGAATTGCTGAAAATTACTTTTCCCACCTCTAGTATAAATGCACAATAACGAAGGACGCCCGAATTGTGCTCACAGGTTTAAATCAGGTTTAGATCCGCGTGCAAACATCACATTATTTATGGGAGATATCAGGCCGCAACTCCGGCTGTTGATTGAATGCTCCATACTGAATCGGAATTACTGGAGCTCGGGTTGTCACACATTTCCCAATATACCGTGGTTCACCACTGGTATAACTTGTGTAGCTTTTCCAGTATGGTTAGACACCTTTTATAGTTTTATCTTCACTTAATACAGCGATAATATTAAAAACTAAAATATTTCCGATTTCAGAGTATCATATTGTAATGTATTTTAATATTCGTCTCTAAAACTGCTTTCTTCATACAATCATTGGAAGGAAACTAACCATTTTAATTATCATTTCTTCTTCTCCTGCGTGAGAAACTGTTTGGTTGTTCATAATAAAACTTATACCTGTCATGGAAGAAAACATTTACTCTACGTTTAATGTTTGCTCGTAATAGAAATTCTGGTACATAATACATGAGTATATTCAAAAATTTAAGCTTTGTGACTGAGCTAAACACGACGGGCGCAAATAGAGTTACCTAGTGGGCATCATATCTGAGCCTGGCAAAGTATACCATCAAATAGAAGAGTTTATTGTATATATCTTAAGCTTTACAAGACAATAATAGCATTTTTATTTCTGTATATTTTAAATTTATCAAACCTCTATATATCTAAACATCAGAAATACACAGCCAGTAGATTCATTTCATTAAATTCAGAAAAATGTATTTGCCAGTTTATAGATTTAGAAACGAAAATAATCACAGGATCTATATAAATATAACGCTTTTTGATGTTTAGTTCATGTATTCCGGTAGCCTATTTGTTTAAAGTGTTTGTTACGAATAGCGGAGCAACTGAGTTTAAATCATACTCTTGCAAACTTATTTTCCTACATTTTAAGAGCTTTTATCACAAGAGATTGGACAGGAAAGTGAGGCAGGTCACATAAAACTACATGGAAAATGCGAAGAAGTTAAGGGTCACTTTATACACGCATTTTCGAGCGCACTTGAAATATAAGAAAGGATTCTATAAAAATGGAATTTTAATATTAAAACTTACAACACTAATTTTAATATTAAATATGCACTTCGCCAAAGATGCGGTGGGATGAATAAATAAATAATAATAATAATGTTAAATATTTTTTCATGAAGAAACATAATTATTTGCAGTGACTCTTTGAGGTCACAAACATGTTTTCGAAATTTACACTCAATGCATCCTACGTGCATGCAAATAAAACTAACGGCAAACATGTAATACTATGGAGGATTTTAAGGCACGAGAACGCAGGGCTACGTACAACTGCGGAAGGACATGCTAAACTAACGGCAAACATGTAATACTATGGAGGATTTTAAGGCACGAGAACGCAGGGCTACGTACAACTGCGGAAGGACATGCTAAACTAACGGCAAACATGTAATACTATGGAGGATTTTAAGGCACGAGAACGCAGGGCTACGTACAACTGCGGAAGGACATGCTAAACTAACGGCAAACATGTAATACTATGGAGGATTTTAAGGCACGAGAACGCAGGGCTACGTACAACTGCGGAAGGACATGCTAAACTAACGGCAAACATGTAATACTATGGAGGATTTTAAGGCACGAGAACGCAGGGCTACGTACAACTGCGGAAGGACATGCTAAACTAACGGCAAACATGTAATACTATGGAGGATTTTAAGGCACGAGAACGCAGGGCTACGTACAACTGCGGAAGGACATGCTAAACTAACGGCAAACATGTAATACTATGGAGGATTTTAAGGCACGAGAACGCAGGGCTACGTACAACTGCGGAAGGACATGCTAAACTAACGGCAAACATGTAATACTATGGAGGATTTTAAGGCACGAGAACGCAGGGCTACGTACAACTGCGAAAGGACATGCTAAACTAACGGCAAACATGTAATACTATGGAGGATTTTAAGGCACGAGAACGCAGGGCTACGTACAACTGCGGAAGGACATGCTAAACTAACGGCAAACATGTAATACTATGGAGGATTTTAAGGCACGAGAACGCAGGGCTACGTACAACTGCGGAAGGACATGCTAAACTAACGGCAAACATGTAATACTATGGAGGATTTTAAGGCACGAGAACGCAGGGCTACGTACAACTGCGGAAGGACATGCTAAACTAACGGCAAACATGTAATACTATGGAGGATTTTAAGGCACGAGAACGCAGGGCTACGTACAACTGCGGAAGGACATGCTAAACTAACGGCAAACATGTAATACTACGGAGGATTTTAAGGCACGAGAACGCAGGGCTACGTACAACTGCGGAAGGACATGCTAAACTAACGGCAAACATGTAATACTATGGAGGATTTTAAGGCACGAGAACGCAGGCCTACGTACAACTGCGGAAGGACATGCTTAACTTGAAACGAAAACACAAACTAACCAACCACCCGAGACGCACTACAAATAAGTAACAAGATACACTGCCCAAGTCTTAAATAACACTACAGAGAACAATTTAAAGGCCAGTGATGTCTATAGTTAAAGAATGTCGATCATCCTTTTGGAGAACACTGCGTGAAGAAGTAGTAGCAGCCAGACTTAAGTATCGGTCCCAGCCGTTTCCCTCAAGAGTACCTGAAGGCCAATATGGACAAACCACACAACACAGACCTCAATTTGAAACATAAACGAACATAATTGAGACGAAATCATGGCCCCAATTAACATGACAGAATTCCTAGGAGACGACTACCACCACTTTGCCACAATACTGAAACACTTAAAGAAAGCAATCATGCACAACAAAATCTAACTCTAAAACATACACCAAGCCAAATTTTCAAATAAAAATATAGCAAACTTTTGCTATATGCAATGCTTTGTGCCATCGAAGCGTTGTATAAAATTAATAAATAATAACCATATTACATTTTTCTCATTTTAGCGCGGTTCCTCCCTCTCCCATAGGGAGGAACCCCGCTTATAAGGTTGATACAATGAAACAATCCGGAAGTGCCGACTAGAAAATTTCGCGTTTCAGAACCCCTAGAGACCGAAAATAACGGTGGTTCAAATTTGTATATATATATATATATATATATATATATATATATATATATATATATATATATATATATATATTTGTCTGTTCGCTCATTTCTGGCTTCCCTAATGGTCCGATTGTGATGAAATTTGGTACCAAAATCCGTCTTCCAATTTGAAAGGTCAAGTTCGTTAACCAGCAGAATCCGCCCACTCGAAGATGGCGTTTGGGGCGAAATTCGCGCAAAAAAAAATCGTAACGCTTACGTTTTTGAGTTCATAAGCTTGTAAGTACTCGTATTATAGGCTTCTTGGGCTAGGAAAACGAATGAAACCATTTTCAAGGCGATAGCTTTAACCGTTTTCGAGAAAATTGGAAAAATTGTTTTTGAATACCGTTTTTGGTTTGGGTACTTAGAATCATGGGATTCAGTTGAAACATTTTCTGCATGTTCTACTTTCATTAAAACTAATATGTTGAAATTTTTGTTACGTTTGGAGTGAAGGAAGGGTTAGAATAAAATATTTTATTAATAGACATAAAACATTTTGGTAACTTTGTATATTTTCCTTAATATTTCGAAAACCGTTGACAATCTTGGGAAACGTAAGATCACCATTAGAAAGCTTACTCAATGCTCTACAAAATTGGTTCTAATGAAAGTTTTGATTAGGCGATGTCAATCGGAGAAATAAGTGCTTAAACCTTTAAAGTAATTGATTTCGCTCATTCGAACTGTTCTTTTTGTCTTTGATTTTGGTACTTAGAATTATGGGATTCAGTTGAAACATTTTCTACATGTTCGAATTGTATCAAAACTAATATGTTGAAATTTTGGTTACGTTTGGAGTAAAGGAAGGGTTAGAATAAAATATTTTATTAACAGACAAGAAACGTTTTGGTAACTTTGTATACTTTCGTTAGTATCTCGAAAACCGTTGACAATCTTGGGAAGCAGAAGGTTACCATTCGAAAGCTTACTAAATGCTCTACAAAAAAGGTTCTAAAGAAAGTTTTGATTAGGCGATGTCAATCGGAGAAATAAGTGCTTAAAACTTTAAAGTAATTGATTTCGTTTATTCGAATGGTTCTTTTATTCCTTGTTATTTTTAAATTGCTTATAGTCGGATAATGTATTTGACAATAAAACAGATTAAGTAAAATAAGAAGATCAATTTATTGTTAAAAATGTAGCGTTCAAAGAGAGAGATCCCAAGGCTTTCCAAATGCCTCAGAGCGGAGGCCTTTCTGCCCGACTTATGGGATAGCTGACCCATACAGGTAAGATAGTAAATCAAGACCTTTCAAGACTGGTTTGTTTGAGATTTCATTTGGATAGGTGTTTCGCTATTGATCTAAACAAAGTTATAACTGTTTCTATTCTATGCCTTCATAAACACTACGGAGATAAGAACGGAACCGCGCTAAGATGTCGCAGTTCCTGAGAATCGGACTTTTCAGGTTTTATAATTGATTTAGATAAATTTTAACGCCCATTTATGATTGACTACAAATTTTAGGACGGGTCATCAATAGGTTACCATCCTTTTCTAGCCAGGATAGGGCTGATAATATAATTTAAACCCTGAAAATGACATATCGTCCCTACAATGTCAAACTATCGAATATGCAAATCAGGGCAAACTAGGGAACTAACATATTCTATCCATTGACGAAGTAATATATTGAAAAATGGTCTTATTTAATGCTTCATATAATGCATTAAAGGCTATTCTAAAGGTTGCGACAAGCCCTACCATCCACAATCTAAGACTAAAGTCTCGACTCTGAAACACATATTCGATAGTTTGACATGGTAGGGACGATATGCTCAGAAAAGAAGCCATGAAGAAAGAACTTGATTTAAGTCCAGACTAAAAGTTCAGGCTGTCTTTTTCAGTTCTTGCCTCTGAGGGTAGAAACAATACCTTTTTAGAGAATAAAACGAAAGGGCAGCCTCTATAGTAAATCTGAGGCGATTATCTGAGGGAGGCCCGGCGTCATTGTTAGGGCTAACTGTCTAATGAGGAGGGCAGATTTATCGACGAGGGTGGACTCCTAGAGGTTAGGGGATGATTATTTTAGGTTTCCCCTTCTCGTCTAAAGTAATTGGAAGAGAATAGAAGTGCTGTAGGGAATCTAACATCTCAAGGGGCTCGAACCTAATGTGTTCAGGTAGCTTTGTACTAACCGATTTTAGTTCACTTCTAAATGGTGCTTTCACTATGTTTCAATTGCTTAGGATTTCAATCTCATTTTCAGAACTTAATTATTATAATGGTCATCCCATAAGTACAACTTGTATTGAAAACACAAAACTCTTATCAATCGTCATGCTTTAAACAGATACTACGGTATTTTTTCTTCAAACTAATTCTTTTTGTTCCATTATATCTTTCCGGAGGCCATTGATCGCGTATATTTCAGGGATATACCTTTTAGCTTCTATGTACAGTCAATGAATAACTCTAAGAGTGTTCTTGGTTGGAAACTTGTAGTTCTATTTTTGTTTTTGACGTATCAACAACCGGGCTATACGTGCCTGGCAACAGCACGTTTTAGGTACCCCATTCTTGTCTCATCCGACGTTATTTAACTTCTGTGATCAACGGGAGCCGGTGTATTCAACGTGGCTAAGGTTGGCTTGGCGATACATTATTGCAAACAAGTATAATTTTGCTTTCTCCAACTCCGGCATTAAATGTACTTGACTAAACTAAATAAACAGAAGTCCTCAAGAGATATAGTTGCTGAAATTACCTATGTATAACATATTTACGAAAATTAATAATTAGCACGAGAAAAGGAGTCATTGAAATTAATGATATATTAACTCAAACTAAGGTAGTATGATCTTCTTTATACAAAGCTGCAGATGCAAATGGTTGAAACGTGCGTGATTTCATGAAGTGTCCCCATCAATACACTTTAGAATTATTTAATGCAATTTCAGGCCGTCAATATGGTCACTTTGGCCCGAGCTGACGTAGTAGAATGTTAAGTTAGCGGTTTGAAAACTTTTTGCACCTGCTCCTAGCTTTTTTATATAAAACGTTTTGCGCTCCCCTAATTTTTCATGGCTATCTAATTTTATAAATAAATGCTAATTTGCTCATGATTACTTACATAATATATTCGTAAGATTTGGATCTTAAAAAGTCCAAACAAAAAAAAAAACAGGATAAAAAATGTACACCAACAATTTCATTTACCAGAGGAGAAGGAAAAATTTAAAAAAAATTGGAGACATTCTTAACCCTGGATTGACACCGTGGGGTGAAAAATACCCCACACTTCTATGGGCCCACTGTTCTATGGCGTATTTCTTAATTTCTGTAAATCCCAGTAAATTTCTGTAGACTCCCTCCTTCTTCCTAAATAATGGAAAGTGCATTATCTGGTATAACTTCATATAAACAACGCCCGTTGTCTGCTAATCGCTGCATGAGAAGGTCGCGAGTTGTGTAAGGGGTATTTTTACCCCACGGTGTAGTTAACGTATGTCTTTTTCGCTCATCGGATTGATCTTCACGGGTCAATCACTCTCATGTTACGGCTTTCCAAGTGACAAAACGGCCTGAAAGCTGCCCAGAAAAGATTTTCTCTTTGATTTGGACTATCAACTGGTGAAAGCTCTGGTGGCAGTTAGTGCCTATCTGGAGAACATACCAAACCACTGAAGACACTGATACTTCGGAGATGTACTGTTATTTCGGAAGATGTATCAAATCCTGATGGACCTTCAAGATCTTTCGTTATCTTGGACAAACCCGTGAGATGTTTATTTCGTGACAGGAAGCCGAAAACGGTATGTTTTGTTTGTAGACGGGCCATGTACACCGATCACCGATATGTGTGTAATGTTAACGAGTCTCAATTGGACAGAACATTGTATTTTCATAAAGTTCCTATTGTTTATGGCTTTTGATCATTCTAGTTTATTGTTCGTAATAAATGTTTTGAGTTTAGTCATATTATTTCAGGATAATTATTTGGTGTACGAACAATATTGAGTTTTAGGATTTCCTAACTATTTTGTGAATTTGACTTAATATTTTGCAGATTTTTTCCACTTTGAATTTATTTCACGATTTTCCTGTTCTATAAATTGTTGTTGTATAAATAATCAAAAGAAAAAATTGAAATTTGTTTATTTTATAAATTTTCTAAGTACGGGATAAAATTTACCCCACGGTGTCATTAACGTAGACGTCAATAGCAGTGTCAATCCAGGGTTAACACATTTACGTGATAAGTGGCAAACAGCAAACCGTACAAGAAGTGTTATTGAGAAACGTTTTGGTAAGTGGCTTGATAAATTTTGGATTACGATACACAATCAGATGTAGAATAAGATTTAAGTATACCTGCCAGTAGTGGGGAATATCAAATATTAAAGACGTATTTCATTATTTACTATACTCGAGCGATCCGTATATTTCTAGTACGAGTTCAGAAATTCGTGGACATAAAGAAGAGTTGCATTCCTTTACAGGTTAAATAATTAATTTGTTGAATGAAACGTTACTTGACCAAGAATGATTTATTAGTTTTGATAACTTAATTTTGATTATATTTTTTGTTGTATTGTTGTGTTTTCAATTATTATTTTCAGTATATATATTTTTTTTCAATTATTATTATTATTATTTGTAATACCTACTCTTGAAGCTTTTTACTGTTGTTGCCTTTAAAAAAATATAAAAAAAAGTATAATAATAAAAAAAATTAAAAATTTTTAATTTTGGTGAACACTTAAAACGTAATAAAAAATGGCCTTTTCTGCTGAAAAACTTAGAAAACATCGGTAAGACTACATTTCAGACCCCTAAAATGGGGTAGATTCGTGATGAGTAAATCATTTCCAATAAGAACCCGTGATAAAATAATTTTGTCCAGCTAGATCAGGTAAAAATACCACTGTGCGACGGCTGTTCTCTTGAACTTCTTTGAATCATTATATGTACGTACCAAGAAACTGGCACCTACCATACCTTTGCAGTTTCCGTGTCCTCTCCTCTCCGGCGCTTGTCTGCTCACAACAACGCAGTTGTCTGTGAAAACTGCTGCGCCCCCCTTGCAGAAGTCTCGCGCCCCCCCCCAGTGTGGAAACCCCTGTGCTAAGTAGTGCGGCAATATAATATGTTGGGGGCCATTGTATTATATTTCCATTGCCAAGATTATGGAGAAAACACCCACGAATAGCCAATGAGTAAGCAGCGTAGATTCCCCCTATTTCATAATAAAAGAGCACTCACAGAAAATGAATCTCCCATTTCTCTTAATATTTGATAAACAAGGCTGTAGCGGAAGCCAAAAGATGTCTCCACCACTCTATACTAGATGCAACAGTTTTAGGAGAAGTCGCTTATGTAAACAAGACTAGATTGAAATAAAATAATAAAAAACTCATACTGCTCTCTGTCATGAATAATGGTAAACCAGCAAAGAAAAGCAAATGTGGCGACGTTCTACATTTAGTAGAAGTCTATGAAGGCAACAAAATTATAGGTAAATGCAAATATTGTGATGCAAATAGATTGACAGATTAACACAAGGCGAAAGCTGCTATCAGTTTCACAAAATCTTCATTTGACGAGCGATGAGAATGCCATCCTTTCAAATTCTGCTTCTTCTTCTGAGCAGAGAGAGAGAAAAAAATGTTGTTTTTGAAACAAAACACAAAGTACTTATCAACCAGTAGGCATAGGAACTAAAGTTAAATACTTGTAAAAAAAAAAGTCCGTCATCTTAGTGCGGTTCCGTTCATATCTCTAGTGATATTAGTAAATGAGTAGTATCGGTTATTGGTGGGGTTTGATCTTTCGTGAAAAGTATAAAATAAAACCTCGAAGAGAAAATAGATTTAAGGCGCCACAACAGGAAACTGGCAGTACCATGAAGACTTCCCCAACCATCTCAACGTTCACTGTTGGACACACTATAACAACGTTTCACATTTTCTTACCTTGTTTTAGTCAAATACTCGTTTTACTGTTAAATCCAATTAAAATAAGCAACAAACAGTTAAAACGTTAGGTAAACAGATAGAAAACCCCTTTAAAAGAGCAAAACTATCAATTGCGAATTTGGAAGTCCTTATTTCTCCGATTGACATCACCCCATCGAAAATTACATCAGAACCTTTTTTGTAGGGAATTTAGTAACCTTTCGAATGGCTACCTTCCACTTACCACGATTTTCCAACGGTTTTTGAGATATTTTAGAAAAAAAGAAAATCCCAAAACGTTTCATGCCTATTAATGAAATATTTTATTTCTAGTACTTCCTTAACTCCAAACGGAACCAAAATTTACCTATCATAGATTAGATGAATATCAAACGTCTGGAACAAGTTTCAACTGAATTAATTGTTTCTGAAACCCCAAAGTGAAAATTCGTTTGGCGAAGTCGGCGTTTCAATGTTTCTCGAAAATGGTTACAGGTATGGCTTTAAAAATGGTTTCATTCGTTTTTCTGCATCAAGAAACCTATAAAACGAATACCTGCAAGCATGAGCGTCATGAAGTCAACCTCATAAGCGGGTTTCCTTCCTATGGAGGGACTGAGGAACCGCACTAAAAATATGCAAATCGATCAAACAACAAACTAATTGAAATAGCTAAATCTAAGAATATAATGATGAAAATATTTGTAAAAATGTTTAGAAAAACAAATTAATATTACAAATTAAATTAAAGGAACACACATTCTCGAATTGTTCATTTAATTTAATAAAATGTTAGTGTTCCTCAGTTAGATGCTTGTAAAATAGCGATCATCATATATTGTATTTGATTTTTCCCATAAATTCTTGAATGTATAAATTTCGATCATTTGTTCTGATTTTCATCACATTTTAGCGCGGTTCCTCCCTTGCTCCATAGGGAGGAATCCCGCTTATGAGGTTGACCTCAAGACGCAATCCGGAAGTGCTGACTATAAAATTTCTCTTTTCAGAACTCATTGATCTCGAAAATAACGCTTGTGTGTGTGTGTGTGTGTGTGTGTGTGTGTGTGTGTGTGTGTGTGTGTGTGTGTGTGTGTGTGTGTATATATATATATATATATATACACACACATGTCTCACAGGCCCATAAATGGCCCGAATTTGATGAAATTTGGTACAAACATCTTTTGTCTAATTTAAAAGCTTAAGTTCGTTAACCGTTAGAATCCTTTGACCAAAACATGCGTTTTGGAGCGACATTCGCGTTGGAAAATTCGTAACGCGGACGTTTTAGAGTTAATATGGTTGCAGATATTCGTTTAATAGGTTCTCTAATGTAGGAAAACAAAGGAAACCATTTTTATGGTGATCTGTTAAATGTACGTTATGTATGGAGTTAATGACTTATCAGAAAAAACAATTATTAACATACATGAAAAGTTTTGGAATCTTCTTATGTTATTCTTAATATCTAGAAAACGGTTGGAAAATTATGGTATCTGGAACATAACCATTCGAAGGGTTACTTCTCTAGAAAAAATGTTTCTAAAGTAATTTTCGATGGGGCGATGTCAATCGGAGGAATAAGTTCTTAAATATTCGAAATTGTTAGTTTTGTTCATTTCAACGGGGTTTTGTCTACTGTTTACCTAACGTTTTAATTGCATTTAATAGTGCGAACATAGAGCATGCGGGGGAGTTATTTACGCTTAAGATACTGCCAGTTTACAGTTGTGGTGCCTTAAACTTCCTCCTCTTGGAGATTCTTTTTTTTTTTTTTTTTTTTTTTCCATACCTCAGTAACCCTGAGATGTGGCCGTTTATTTACTACATGCCCCATGCTTGCATATCGCATGTATTTTGTATACAATATTTTACAGTTTACTTAGATGATTTAATAGTTTTATATGTAGAAAAAAAAATCAAACATAATAAGATTATTAATTGAATTTTTAATACAATTAAAAAGTTAAAATTAAACTTAATGAATGTATAAAGATGATTAAATAAGTTAATTAAATTGAGAACATTATGTGTAGGAAAATAGATTATCTGTAGAAAAATAAAAATAAATAAATAAGATTATTAATTCAAAATTACAATTAAAACTTAAAATTAAACTTAATGAATGTATTAAAATGATTTAGTAAATTAATTAAACTGAGAACATTATATGTAGAAAGATAGATGAAATGTAGAAAAAAATAAATTAATAAATAATAAAATTAATACGATTATTAGTTAAAAATTACAATTAAAAATTAAAATTAAACTTACTGAATGTATTAAACTGGTTTAATAAAGTAATTAAACTGAAGACATTATATGAAGAAAATAGAATATATGTAGAAAAAATAAATAAATAAAAATTAATTAAAATATATAAATAAGATTATTAATTAAAAAAAAATAAATAATTAAATGAATAAGAGATTCTTCCTATCTTGGAAGATTTCGGTCTTCCGTGATGTGGTTGCTGAAGGTTATCAAAGCTCCCTTGAAGTTGCTGTACAGCAGTGCAGGACTCGCCGGCCACTGGTTTCCGGCTCCTGTAACCACGCGTTCCAGCTCCTGTCTGTAGTCATCGGTGAGTCTACAGTCGTATAAGAGGTGTGTGTATGTCTGTTCTGTATATTCATCACAAGGACATGCGGCTGAGTCTCTAATTCTAAATCTGTGGAGGTAAGAATTTACTTGTCCGTGTCCTGTTAGAAGCTGAGTAAGTCTGTGTGAGTGGGTTGTTAGACCTTTTGGTTTAACGATATTTGGAATTAAGTTATACAAGTGTCGGCCTTTTGTGGATTCGTCCCATCTTTTTTGCCACAATTCTACACTCTTCTCTTTAAGTATATATTTTAGATGTGTTTGTGATATCTTATCATAGCTGATGGGTACTAGCTGATCCGCTGCAGCTGATTTAGCGAGCAGGTCCGCTACCTCATTCCCCTCTAAACCTGCATGCGCCTTAACCCATTGTAAGTGTATATGGAGTCATGTAGTTGCCTAATTAGCTGTCGTATATTTTCAGGATCGCGAAGTCTGTTGTTTATTATTTTTCCAACGAAACTTTGCTGTCAGTATTTATTTGTATGTGTATGCTCGGTGTAAAGAATGTCGTTTTTGTGTATTCTAAGGATTGATAAATTGCAAATAGTTCAGCTTGATTGTTTGTACAAAGTGATGAGAGCCTAAATTTCTGTCTGTCAGTGAAGTCTCTGTTTTTGTATACTACAAACGCGCACCCAACTCTGTGTCCGTCCTTGCTTCCGTCCGTGTAGAGAGTATAGTCTGGTTCACTGAAATTGTCGTTTATTTTTAGCTGTAGGGTTTCTGATGGATGTATCCAGTCATGAAAGGGTGTTTCATATTCAATTGTCGTTGCGTCAGTGGTGTCTGTGCTTTGTTTAAGTTTACAAAGTTGGTAAAACTGTATGAGTTGGTCTGCTTGTATAGTAATTGGCGTGATGTTGGCTAAGACGCAAGCAGCCTCATAGGACAAAGTTTGAAATCCTTCACAAATTTTTATCGCTATAAGCCTTTGTACTCGTTCGAGTTTCTTGATATTGTGCTTTTTGGTTATTCCGTTTTTCCAAGTTGAGATTGTGTAAGTTAAGCACGGTAGAATTGCTCCTTTATAAATTACTTGGAGTGCTTCACTCTGAAGACCCCAAGTTACTCTAGCAGATATAGAGAGTAAGTTTATTAGTTTTATTAATTTGTTTTGTAAGTTGTCAATGTGTTTGTTGAAGTTCAGTTTTTCGTCCAATATAACCCCTAGGTATTTGATACAGTTTGCCCGTTGAATATAGTCGTTCTGTAAGTGTAACGTCATGTTTGGTTTAGTTCGTTTCTTAGTGAATAGAATATAACTCGATTTTGACGTACTGAATAAAAGTTTATTTCTCGTAGCCCATGTTTCTACGGTTTAGCGGTTATCTGAAGTTCCTGAAAGAGTGCTCGTTCAATAAGGATTAAAATGTCATCTGCAAAGGCGACAATTTTAGTTTTTAATATTGAAATTTTGAATAAGAGATCATTTACGATGATATTCCAGAGTATGGGAGAGCAAGCTGATCATTGAGGGGTTCCAAGGTTTTGCCGTCTAGCAAATTTACCGATATTTTTATCTAATAGTATTTGTCTGTCCGTCATGTAATTTTGTAGAATTTTATAAATGTTTTTGGGCAGTCAATATACCTTAGATATTCAAATAAAGAAGGCCACCACACATGGTCAAAAGCACCTTTAATATCCAATGATATAAGCAAGACATGACTTTTCACCGAGAGACCTGTTCTAATAAATTCAACTACAGTATGTATTGCATCTGGTGCTCCTCGCTGTGGTGTGAAGCCATATTGATTTTTGGGGTGAATTTTGCTTTTAGAGTGAAAGTGGTGTAAAAGTCGGGAGTGAATAATTTTTTCCAAAATTTTTCCTTCGATATTTAGTAGTGAAATAGGTCTAATTGAGCTGACCTCCGTTCTCGGCTTTCCCTGTTTGCTTAGCAAAAGTAATTTTGCGGTTTTCCATTTAGTAGGAAATATTCCGTCTTGGAAACATTTGCGAAACAAAGCTCTAATAAATTGAGGATGTAAGTGGAAAACACGTTGAAAGATATCGGATGAGATGCCGTTGATTCCAGGTGCTTTGTTTTTTCCTAGATTATTAGTTATCTCAGTCAGTTCATTGTCAGAACTATCAGGGTCGTCATTTGTGTCTATTTGTTCATATATTTTTTGTCGCATATCAGAATGTTCTTGTGTGTCAGTTGTAGGATCGTCAAATGGTGTTAGAGTATCTAGTATGTAAGTAAGTGTTTCTTTTGAATCTTTCGTAAACGTCCCATCAGTTTTTTTAATAGTCTGTAAGTTGAAAGGAGAACGTAACTTGTTAGAAGCTAACTTATAAGGCCAAGTCCAAGGGTTCGTAGCGTCTATTGAAGAGCAGTATTCCTTCCACGATTCCATTTTGTAATCTTTAATTTTCTTCTGATATTCATGACGTTTATCCAAGTAGTCTCCTCTTTTCTAGTCTTATCGCCTCGTCTGTAGTAGTCCGTTGATAGTCTCTCCTAGCCGAATTAGTCTCTTTCCTCAGTCTTGTCAAGTCTTCATTCCACCATGGTGTTACGCGGTGAGTTTGGTTGCTCTTCTTTATCCATCGCTCACCTCCATGGACTTTGAATGCCTTGTTACATGCTTGGATTAGAGCTTTAGAATATTTATTAACGGTTTTTTCCACGCCCTGTGTATTCAAATATTCTATACATGCTTCATCTGTAGTTTGCACTTCTTGGTTTGTATTAATTTTGAGTACATTGGATATACACTCGTTCAGGGTGTGTTCAAAGTAATCCCAATCGGCATTTTTAGTAATGTATTTAATTTGAGTGGGTCCGAGCGTGACTTTTTCGTTGTTGATATTTATTTTGAAGGAGATTATCCTATGGTCTGATAAGTTTTCGTGGTCGTGTATTGTCCAGTTAGTTATATCGTTTATCATTAATGTGTTTGTCAGCGTAAGATCAATGTTGCTGCTTCCTAAGTGTCCGTCAAATGTTGGTCCGTTTGTGTTCACATTAGTTATGTTTAGATCGTTTAGCGTTATAAAATTTTCTAAAAGTCTTCATCGTTCATTTGTCAAAGAATCATACCATAGTTTCCCTCTGCAATTACTGTCCATTCCTAGTAATACTTTTGAAGTACCGAATTCTTGCAAGGTTCGTTTTATTTTATTTAGATCTTGCATGACATCTGTTTCCCCGTCGAAATAAGCACTCACAATTATATACTTTTCTCTAATAAATATGATTTCGGCTACTGCATAGTCCTCATCTGAGAGATGATCTATAGCCATACTGTGGAGTTTGCTAGTGGTTACTACTACACAAGCTCTAGGTCTATTGTCAGCTTGTCTATGAACAACCTTATATTTTCCACTAATTCCCATAACTTTATTTCCTACTGCGTAGGGTTCTTGAAGCAATAAAATATCGACACAATTTCTTTCTATATATTCATTTAAAAGTAATGTAGCCTTCCACGAGCGCCTTAGGTTTAGTTGAATAATGTTAATATGTTGTTTTAAAGGTTTATTAGAAAATCTGTTCGTAGTGTTATTGCTAGCCATAGGTTTTATCTGCTGGGCTGGAATTAGAACGAAGAGATGATATCAAAAAATTCTGACCTAACCGCCCAAATATTGTAATTGTGAAGGGTGTTCATTATCTGCATTGTGCCATGAAAACAAAGAAGATAATAAAGTAATACATTATGGGTAAAATCGTCGGAATCATGTTTATGCCTAGCTTGATTTATGGTGTATATAATTACGATAAAGAATAAAATGTTGAAGTTAATTATCGTCACAGATGTCATAGTCAGTATTTTGTTGTAGTCGTCTAAGTGCGTTTTTGTAAGATTGGCACACCTGGTCAGTGGAAGCATGGTTAACAGGAACCCTTAAATGAGGCTTGCAATGGTTGTTGAAGCTGATGCAATTCACACAGCTTACTTGCACCGCGTTGCAATCTCTTCCAAGGTGTTTCCCTCCACAGTCTGAGCAGGTCGGGTCCCCTTCCTTCTTCTTCGTCTCGCACATGCTTGTTGTGTGGTTGAGTCTGCTGCAGAATCCACATCTCCTTACTGTGAAATAGTCCTCTGCGTAGCAGATGCTCCAGTAAAGCTTTAATTTGTGGCCCAGTAGTTCTAGGCGAACAGCGGGAGTCGTCTCTAAAATAATGTCTTTCCGCTTACCCTCGAATCGTCTGAGCATCTTGATAATTTTGATGTCTTCCTTTTTGAGTTTAAGTTCGCTATTTTGATTGAGGAGTGTATCTACGAAGTTCTCTTCATTAACTTCCTCAGGAATTCCCTTGACTATTAGCCTGGGTTTTAATTTTTTTACAAATTCTGCATTCAGATTTGGAGAATCTGTTAGCTTGGTTACTATTTTATTTAAGTCATGTTTTGAATCAGATTCTACTATGACCAAGCCACTTTTGGTACATTTTAATCTGGATATCCCCAATTGCATATCTTTAGGGTTAATCGATTTCTGTAGTTCTACCTTTGTCTCTTGAGCAGGGATATCCCTCTTTTTGTTTATTATTATTATTTTATGTACTTGGGGTCCAGGTTTATTTGTAGATTTCCTGAGTACATCAGAAAAAGTAGAGGGGATTCTAATCTGTGCTTTGCTGGATGTAGGGCCTCCTCCAGCACTTCCATTTTCTCCTGATTTTCGGAATTCCGTTTTAACTGTATGCAAAATTTCAGTCACGCCACTTATTTTTAATCTTAATAATAAGTCGAGGGTTGCGGGTTCTTGGAGACCAGTAACGGCAGTTTTCCTTTTTGACGTTGCGATGCTAACTCGACCACTGCGACATCGTGACTGACAAATCCGCACAATCGATAATTCCAACGGCGCCACCCTCCCTCCGCACCGTTTATTACTTTTCGAAATAATTGTATTTAAAAATATAAATTTGTTACCAGACACCCTGTACGTTGATTAGAGCAAAATAAATTGTGTACTTGAAATAACTGAATGAGGGGTAAAAACTTTCCTCTAGAAATTGGCTTTACTCTACTACAAAGCATTATGCAATATTTAAAATGAATAAATATAAACAAAATTAGAAGTTAGCGTGGTTCCCATTTTTAGTTGAAGCCTTTATTGTAGGTATTTGACAAATACCAAAAATTTGAACCGCTGTTTTTTTCGTTCTCTAGGGGTTCTAAAACGTAAAATTTTCTAGTCGGCACTTCAGGATTGCTTCATATGTTCAACCTTATAAGCGGGGTTCCTCCCTATGGAGGGAGGGAAGAACCGCGCTAAAAGGTCAACAGCACAGGACGATAAACGATAACTTCTTATTTGTTTGAACTTACAATTATTTCATTTATATTTACTGCAGTTGTATGGCGAAACAGGCTGAAGTAAATAGGTTAGCTGATCGCTATGTAATTTTAGTTGTTGTACTTCATAAAATAAACAGCTTCAAACAAGGCATGTTCCCTTTAAAACGAGCCTCGTTCAGACTTACTGAAATATTTGCAATGTTAGAACGGTAAAATATTCAGGAGGCTATGCAATTCATTATTAATCCGGCGGTAAGCTAGAAAAGAATTATTTAATATTTTATCAAGTCATTGGAGATAAAGGTCCGGCAAGCTATAAACATTTCTTTCTAGTTTAATAAATTATAAAGCGCCCTAAAAAAAAATTCTAAATATGAGCCAAGAAAACAATGGGTGCTTCCATTAATTCGCGATTCCGGCAACTAAGTACAACAGCTCAGGGATTTCTTAAAATTTTTGAGCAAGCCTAATCAATTTTTAATTGCGTTTACATTATGTTCTAAATTCTAAGAAAAGTTATTCTTTGAAAATATTTCTTAATTCATAAATATATTATTTCTAAAATGTTTTATCTTTATGACTTTTTCTTCCTCCACATGTCTTAAAAGGGGTACTTTTAGAAGGCTGTTTATTATAATACATGTACTATACATGTTATGAAGTTATTTTTATCACACTTATTTTTCTTTTCATTTAAGTGTTATTAGTCACGTTTACAGATACATATTAACGTTAAATAATTGTACTCAAAAAGGATAAAAAAAAGTATATTTTCTTTCTCATTAGTAATTTCTCCATTACTTTTGTAAAAATGCAATTTATTCATAATTAATTTAATTTATGTTAAGCGTAGAATAATTTTTTTTGCAGAATGTTGCGATTGATTTGTAATTAATTAACCACAATTCATTTTCTCTTATAGTCCAATTAATTATTTTCTTCTTTACACGGTTTCTATATTCATTGAAATGTGTACAATAATATATGTTGTGATGTATGATGTCTATATCTTGCTGCACTCTAAGGGAACCACATCGAATACAATCTTAGTGACAAAGAGTCAAGTAGAGGATCAACCACATTATTTATACTCAATGCTGCTCCTTTTGTTGTTTCTTGTGTTGTAAGCTTAACATCACCCAGACCCGTGGTCCTGTTCTGTTTTATGTGGCGCAATGATAATATGTCACAACAGACCAACCTCCAATGATAATCAGTGGTTGAGAAACAACTCCCGTCTTCAAATTAAAAAAAAAGTCCGACTCGCAGGAACTGCATCATCTTAGCGCGGTTCCGTTCTTATCTCTAGACTCATTTAAAATGATTAAAATAGAAGCTGTTATTATTTTGGGTCCACGTTTCTAAAAAGCGTGAAGATTAGATATTTAGCCGTCGAGGTGATAAGTAAAGATGGAATGGTTGGGATTCGGCTAAAGAAACCTCAATACGATTTTTGTTAAAAATCTATATTTAGGACGTTTTGGCTACTCATTGGTAACCTTCGTCAGCAATGAAAGTGCCGGGAGGCAGAGGAGGACCAAAGTTGACAGTTCCATCTTTACTTTCAAGAAAGGTCTTATTTACGATCTTACCTGGATGGGTCCCGGCCCTAGGAAGGACCTCGCTAGGCATTTGAAAAGCTATATCTTCGAAATCCATATCTCTAAGATTAAATTGTTTTTCTTATTTTTCTTAACCTGATTTATTATCAAATACATTATCCAACTATAAGCAGTTAAAAAATAACAAGGAATAAAAACAGACGAAAAGAACAGTTCGAATAAGCGAAATCAATTACTTTAAAGTTTTAAACACTTATTTCTCCGATTGTCATCGTCTAATCAAAACTTTCATCAGAAACTTTTTTGTAGAGCATTTAGTAAGCTTTCTAATGGTATCCTTCCGTTTACCAAGATTCTCAACCTTTTTCGAGATATTAAGGAAAGTATACAAAGTTACCAAAACTTTTTATGTCTGTTAATAAAATATTTTATTCTAACCCTTCCTTAACTTAAATTTCAACATATTAGTTTTAATGAAAGTAGAACATGCAGAAAATGTTTCAACTAAATCCCATGATTCTAAGTACCCAAACCAAAAACGGTATTCAAAAACTATTTTTCCAATTTTTTCGAAAACGGTTAAAGCTATCGCCTTGAAAATGGTTTCATTCGTTTTCCTAGAAGCTTATAAAACGAGTGCTTTCAAGCTTATGAACTCAAAAACGTAAGCGTTACGATTTTTTTTGCGCGAATTTCGCACCAAACGCCATCTTCCAGTGGACGGAATTCGCTGGTTAACGAACGTCCAAATTGGACGACGGATTTTTGTACCAAATTTCATCAAAATCGGACCTTTCGTCATCTACCTAGAGAGCGAACAGACAAATATATATATATATATATATATATA